>CAUZXS010002603.1:0-75000 GCA_963585895.1 Sepioteuthis lessoniana | reverse complement strand
CTGCTTTTGCACCCCAAACTCAACTGAGTTAAATAATAACTCAATGCCCACACAATCGCCAACTGGATCTTAGAAATCGGATGTTTAATCGTCATCAAGCAGAAATAACTGTCATGCAGTTCAGAGGTTACTCTCTTCCGGTGCATGACTGTAGTGGCACAATGAGACCTTCACCTTGTCCCATATCATAAGCCTTAATCCGCCCACACGATCTCTTTCGATTACTGGCCGTTGGAATGTGTCACTTCTTTCCAGTGTATTACCTCGGAATAGTATTTTTGGGCCGGGTCGAAGGTCAAAATATAACATTAGTTCCTAACTTAAATGTACATTCTCTAATAATTGGCCTAGTGCGTAGAGTGTTCGCCAATGGTCCGGGAGACCTGGGTTCAATCCTAGGTCATATCATACCAAACACTTTAAAAATGGTACTTGATACCTCCTTGCTTAACACTCAGCAATATAAGGTATGTATCAAGAGTAAAGTGGAGCAATCCAGGAAAAGGAGTTGTACCCTCCCCTACACCTCAGTGTTGAAGCTATTGAAAAGGGAGCCTTCTCATCGCCCTCGACTACGGCCGCCAACTTTACTTATTTGTAAATATAGCAAATTATACTATCAATATTTATACACATATATATATATATATATGTTTTGTTTGGTTTGGTTAGATTGGGTTTTATAGCATATCAACCATTGTAGGTTATTTAATGCCAAATCCATTTTTATACACATAAACAGTTCTATTTCAAACAATTCACTTTAATGTAAGTTTACACTCAGTTAAATGTCAAAAAAGTTCCATTTCAAACAATTTAGTTTAGCATAAGTACATAATCTAGTTCTTTTTGACCCACAGGTAACCAGTCTGAGCCAAAGTGAAACTGGGAGTGATGGCAGTAAATGAGTACTCCACATTCCCCAAAACGCTGGTATTACTGGAATCTCACCATCAGATTTAGTGTCATATCCAAGACACTTGTTGAGGGCAAGGGCTCTTACCCCTCAGCAGAGAAAATGCAGTTGATGTATTCACCAGCCCCAGGCAACTGGGTAATTAAAAACATTAGATATCAAAAAATATTTTCATTATTCAATCTGGGCGATGGTCAATAGGATATAAAATCCTGTATTTTTCAGCCAATGAGTAAAGCAAAAGTAAAAGCTGACATATAGATCATAGCAGAATATCTAAAAATCAGTAGAAAAACAAAAACAAAACAACAAAACCAGAAACAAATTAAATAAGTGCTCTTTGAAGTTTGGTTGATTCGTTGATAGTTTTGTTTTACGGCATATCAACTCTTTTTGGGTCACTTAACACTGAATTAAACTGGGCCATTGGCGAACACTCTAACCATTATGCCAATGTCCGGTATGTTATATATATATATATATATATATATATATATATACAGACACATTATAACTCTTACAATAGATACTGGTGAGTTTAACATAGTAATACATCCTGGTATAAGAGAAAAGATACCACAATAAATCTTCCTTTTTTTTCATCCAGTATCCAACAAAAGTTTTCTAATTTCATAACTTACCACAATTGGTTGCAATGAGGCCTTACAAATACGTAGTATTCATTCATACAACAAAAAACAATAACCAAATAAATGGGAATAATAATAAGATATATCTATCTCACTACAGCATACATATACATATGTGTGGAATTACCAATATCTTTGACCATTGTCAGGTTGTGACACATTAAATCTTTTTGTAGTCACCAACTGTTTTGAATTCAGTGTTTTCCTTTTAGTGGACTTTTTGCCTCACCAGTGATAAAGAACCTTACCTGCCCAACTATTTACCTGTACCTGGGGGAAGAATAGACAAATCCATACCTTTCTTTCAAGCATTGGTAAAAAGTGAAATGAATCAGCCTTGTCCAGGATTTGAACTTGGGTCACCAATTCTATTTCCCATGTCAATAACCATTTCTCTAAGTTCCTTATAAAAATATTTACTATTCATCTATAGAATAAAAACCAATAATAAAGTGGATATAATTGAGAGTTAGAATATGAAGAATGTAACTTCATCCTATAAATATTTGGCAGAGTCGGCTGGGGCTGTAGAATACACTGACTACACATCTACTGAGAGGTGAGACTACCCCAAAGAGTATCCTGGATGTGACACTAAACAATGTCATAGTAAGGCTCCAGTAATGCTAAAACTTTAGGGAATGTGGAATACCTCTTCATTGCCATTGCTCCCAGGTCCACTCTGTCCCAGAGTGGTAACACTGATGGGGTCCTATCTATGGGTTAAGTAGAACTAACCTGTGTGCTTATGCTAAACAAAATTTGTTTAAAATTGAACTTTTGATATTTAACTGTGTGCAAATAAATAACTGATGTTTAATTGAACTGTTGGTGATACATAGAAATACTTGGAACAATTTAACTTTTTTGACTAAACTGAATTGGTTGAAATAGAACTGTTTTTGACATTTAAGCTGTGTACTTATGCTAAATAGAATTGTTTATATGTATAAAAATGGATTTGGCATTAGATGACAAACAACGGCTGATATCCCATCAAATCAAACCAAACCTATAAATATTTATCTCTCTTCAAGATATATATAAATAAGAATTTATATTTCTGCACACATTAGGATGTTAATTGATAACTTGTGTTGTATTAAAATATTATAACACTGAAAAACTATACATTATGTCTCTCTTATCATTCAACCCACTTGGCTGGGTTAGTAGAATACACTGACAAAAACAAGTGTCTTGGATATAGCATTAAACCATCTGATGGTGTGGCTCCAGCTTTGGAGATTTAGGGAACATGGAGTAACCCTTCATTGCCATTGATCCAAAGTCTACTCTGACCCTGGTAGTACCTGATACAGTCCTATCTATGGGTCAAATAGAACAAACTGTGCAATCAAATAACTGAGTGTTAGAATATGAAGAATGTAACTTCATCCTATAAATATTTGGCCGAGTCGGCTGGGGCTGTAGAATACACCGACTACACATCTACTGAGAGGTGAGACTACCCCAAAGAGTATCCTGGATATAACACTAAACAATGTCATAGTAAGGCTCCAATAATTTAGGGAACATGGAGTAACCCTTCATTGCTATTGATCCTAGATCTACTCTGACCCTGGTAGTACTTGATACAGTCCTATCTATGGGTCAAATAGAACAAACTATGCAATCAAATGACTGTTAGATTGTAACTATTATATAGCAAAACTTGAAACCATTTATCTGTGTGCTCAGGCTTTGTTTAAGAACATTATCAATAAACTGTGTTTACAATTCATATATAAGTATTTGATATATGTATATATAAGATTTGGAATTAGATAACCTTCAATAGTTGATATGCCATAAAAAAAAAAAACTAAACCAAAATGAAAAGGTATATTAATTGAGACACATGGATTTGATTCTTAAGATGAATTCAGACTTATTGTAACATAATAGCCAAGGGATTTCGTTTTATATATCTTGCCTTTGGGTTTAGTTAGCCTGAGAACCTTTCGACTCAGCACATGGGTTAGTTAGGTGCAAACTTGAGCACAGGTGTTGACGTGCGTGTGGGGAGGATGTGTCATTCAGAGATGTCAAAATAAAAATCCCAGATAGGACATGCACCGGAAGCATGCGGAGGATTTTGGGAGATTTGAAAAAGTCAGTTGAGTTGAGCACTAGATGCCGAACGAGAAAGGTCGACTTTCGGGGCTCGCAGAGGCCAGACGAATTTGCAAGCTATGGGCACCACACGAGTTGGGGCAGGGCAGATGGAAAAGCCAGAATAGAAAGAATGTGTATCTCTCTCCTTATGTCGAAACCTTTAACTCAAAGGTAAAAAAAAGGTTTTGTACCTGAACTAAGAAGTCGTAAGTGTTTTTCGTATTTCAGGATTCCTATGTTCTATGTATATATGTTATGAACATTCTATATACGTTTCACATATCCATACATATTCATGTATGGCTATGTTACATTATATGCTTGCAAAATCTTGAATTCATCTACTTTGTACAGACACTGGATGCAGTAAAGAAGACTTGCCATGAGTGATGAGAGAGCCAAGAAAATCCATGCTGTCAGCTTGTTTTGATGATTATATATATATATATAAAAGAATTTATATGTGTGTACATATATCTACTAGAATGATGGCATTGAAAAATTGTGTTGTAATAAAATCTTATGTCTTAGAAAACGTACGTATAACATTTCTCTTATCATTTAAGCCAAATGAAAAGGTATATTGATATAGATGTGATCACTTGTGTTTTAAGACAAATTTAGCCCTATGTGCCAACACTGATACTTTATACAGAGGCATCAATCAGTTTAAATGCAAACACACATGTGTCTGTACACAGCTCCCCTCCCAAATAAGACATGACAAAGAGAACAAAAAACCAGACAAACAAAAAAATAGTTTCATTTGGGAAGCTCTTTCAAAGAAGAAAAAAAAACAACTCATTGGAGTAGAATAATTGATAAAATTGGCCAACTTACTTACCATCTGCTACTCCTTCAACAAATAGAAAAAGACAAAGAGGAAAAGGAGGAGAAGAAAGCCCATTGACTGTTATGTTTCAGATTAAAAGAGCCTATAAAATCAATTCCTTCAGTGATTCAAGCAAAGTATATATATATATATATATATATAAAATAAATATTACATAAGTTTTTTTTTAACTTATGTTGATGTCTATAACCTACGAGGGTTACTAGATTGACTATGAAAGCAAAAAGACATTTTGGCTTTGTTTGAATGTAAACGTTTTTTAAAAGTAAATTCAATGTATTATATCTCAGCTAACTATTCAGAATTCTAGAATGTTCTATGGTTAAATGTTTGCTCAAGCCAAGCCCTAATATATATATACAAGGTGAGAGCAAAGAGCATCGCACTTTAATAAGTTTTTATGAAAATCTTTTTTTCAAGCAATCCTGTGTTTTCAAGTTACTAACAATGATCATTTTTAAATAATAACTCAAAGTAAGTATTCTTAGTACTAATAATTTATGCACAGTCATATGGTTTCAACTTATTATTCCTATTTAATAATAATAAGCATTTGTTTGTAAACAGAAATATGTATTTAGTAAACCCCTCCACCATGAGCAGGATGTGACACAAAGTCAAATTACTCAATCAGAGGTTTGGGGTTTAGTTTGGTTTTATGGGACATCAACCATTGTTGGTTATTAATACCAAATCTATTCTTATACATATAAACGGTTCTATTTCAAGCAATTTGGTTTAGCATAAGCACACAGTTTCATGTAAAAAAAACAATTCTATTTCAAACAATTCAGTTTAGTGTAAGTATAGTTTTTTTGTTTATACACAGTTAAATGTCAAAACAGTTTTATTTCTTACAATTAAGTTTAGTGCAAGTACACAGGTTTAATGTTAAAAACACTTCTATTTCAAACAATGCAGTTTAGCATAAGTACAGTTTCAATGTCAAAAAACAGTTCTATTTCAAATAATTGATTTAGCATAAGAACACAGTTTATTTCTATTTGACCCATAGATAGGGCTCTATCAGGTACTACCACTCCAGACCACAGTGGACTTGTCAGTGATGGCAATGAAGGAGTTATCTGCATTGCTGAAACCTCATCATAAGATTGTTTAGTGTCATATTGAGGGCACTTGTTGGGGGAATCTTACCACTCAGCAGAGAATCAGTCAGTGTATTCTACAGCCCCAGTCAACTGGGCAATACTCCAGCGGAGTAAAGCTAATTCGAATTCAGAGTTTTCTGTCTCCAGCGATTAGTGGCCTAATCAAGGCTATTCATCAATAACTAAGGAAAGTTTAATAATCACTGCATTATGAAGAAAAAAAAATCTTTGATTTGACATGTAAGTATAATAGATAAAATGGATACTGGATTTCAAATGTAAGAATAATAGGTCAGGTGGGAATATCATTGTGTTAAGAAACATGGTATATTGTAATATACTATGGTGTATTATGCCATACTAGTATTTATATGTTGAAATATGTTCTGTGTTAAACTGTATGTATGTTATAATAATTTGTATTAGCCCCATCTCTCTTTTTCTGCCTGATGATAGCCATATAAAGACAGCATAAAACCAGTGGTCACAAATAAGCATCCATGCTATTAAACATCCATGAAAACTAACATATATTTATCTATTATATATATATATATATATATATATATATATGTTAATGTTAATGTTATATTACTGTTGTACTCCCTACATAATGGACTCACCCTCCTCTATAAATAAATGTCAACGGAGCATTAGAGAGAGGTGACACAATCACTTGTGATACCACTTGCATAGTGGACGGTTAGTCACTACCCCACTGGACTCTTCGCTTCCTATTAACTAACTACTGTGTAACCGGTTTCACTTGTATCTTGTTTCTATTACTTGAATATATGTTTTTCAATCAACCTTTTTGTGTTCCCCGTGTCTTTCTTTTGTCAGCATCATAACAATTAAGTATACATTATTATATATATGTAAAGAGTATGGTAAATATACTATATTAAGAGGTACTTCTAACAATCATGAAACACTTTATATATATATAAATATATACTTGAGTGTGTCATTGTGTGTATGCAAATAGCATAATATTTTTTGGTTTACACTTTTTAGCAAAGCCTGTGATTATGGCAGTGTAGCACTTGCCATAGTTATCAGACTTAACTCAGTGAAACTTTTCAAAGTTTCTTAAGCTGAAAATTTATTCTAAGGATACGATTTTCTTTTATTCGGAAGATTTTAAAAATTGAATAACACAGTTTCATGTCCAACTGAAAGTGAATTTTCAAAGGTGTATTGACTTACGGAAAAGTTACTGGAATATGTGTATGAAATGTAAAATCACTTTTGCATTTCATACATTTATTCCATTTATTATATATTTTGAAGAAAAAAAAATTAAAACTTTTCATTCATTGTTCTTTCCAATCTGGATAAATACAACTTGAGTCTCAGTACTTTTGAACACATATTCTAAAGAAAATTATCATTTTATACATTGTTCCTTTCTCTCAGCAACAGTTTTGATATATTTTGAACAAATCTCTTAAAGAATTTTAATGTTTCATTCAATATTCATTTCTATCTTGTGAAATCACTGCTTTAGTCTGAATACTTTTGAATGCACCTTGTATATCAAATACTCTATCACTAAATTTTTCTGCAGATTTGAATCAACGAAATATTCTAAACATATGCATGGTTTTGAAATAAAGAAGGAAAAAACATTTTTTTTTTTTTTTAGAAAATGTAAATGGTTAAAATTGAAAGAACGAAAAATATTAGAAAGTGAAATAATTCCATCAATTTTTTTCTTATTTTAAGAAATTATTTTATAAAAATGTCATCAAATAGAAAGAAAAAGATATTGAACCGATTTCCCTCAAAAGTGATTTCGAAAATGGATTTCTATTTCATTTAATTATTCTTTGCTTCCTTTTATGCACACACAAAAGAAACATAAAACAGATGGCAATATAGAATAATATGAAAGAAGCAACAACAAAAACTAATAAGCAAATGAAAAAAAAACTGATGGCAACATTTTGTAAAGTTTAAAATCCGTGCTCTTAGAATAATTCGATATTAGCACATGATAAAGCATGAAGCAATTAGCTGTGAGGTTCAAAATTCTTTTTGTGATACCAACAAGCTTTTTTGTGTTGTCATTATGGCATAAATACCACTCTACGAAGAAGACCATCCATTTTCTCAAAGCTGAAGAGGACTTGATGTAAAGTTATCTGTTAAAGCATACTCTCCAGCAAACAGGTTGATGATGCCAAAAATAGCTTAACTCTTTTAATTTACCACTTTATGTGCCCCCTGAGCATCCCTGCAATAAACCTGTCCCACTCTCTTTTAGATGAGGGTTGGGGAGGCTCTAGTTGGGACAATCTAAGTGAGTTGTGATAAAAAGCAGCAAGAATTAGAAAGATGAAGGATAATATTATTTAAAATTAGTAATAATAAAAATTCGCTGTATATTCTGAAGAAACATGCTCACCAACAAAGGAAGGAATATTTTGATGAAACTCTTGTGAACTTACCTTGTATTTCTGTTGTGCAGGTGATTATATAGACAAGTATTGTCTGAATTGGACCACCCACAGTATGGATCGTTGATACAAGCATCCACTTTTTTGTATTGATCACATGTCTCCACATTGACTTGCAGAACTTTGGTATCTGTGCCAAGATATAAACTGTTCTTCTGCAAAAGAGAAAAGAATCATGATGCTTGTTTAATGCCCCAGTGATATATTGACAATATAAATCTTTGATATATATATATATATATATATATATATGTATTTACCAGCCCCTCCACTCAAGTAGGATGCAATACAAGGTCATTTTTAGCAGAGTTTAGCAAGTTCAAATTCAGAGTTTTCCTTCTCCTAGACCATTTGCCATACCAAAGTTAAAGAGCCCCTAGCTGGTGGGAGTATAGTTGGATGCATACTTTTGCCAAGGATATTAGCACTATGCGAAATGTAAACAGCCTCACCCAGGATATGAACACTAATTGTTGAGTCGACTTCATACGACAATATCTATTACACCGAGAGCACTTATGTTATATTTTGACCTTTTGACCCAGCCAAAAATGCCATTCCAAGGTGATGCACCGAAAGGAGGTGACACATTCTAATGGCAGTTATGAGAGGAAATCGCGTGGGCGGAAATTGGCTGATGAAATGGGACGAGCTAAAAAATTCCCATGGTACACTCATAGACTGATGCATCAAAAGAGAGTGACCTCTGAACTGCATGACAGTTATTTCCGCTTGATGATTAAACATTCAATTTCAAAGATCGAGTGGGCGTCGAATGATTATATAACTCAGTTGAGTTCGACGAGCCAGGTAGTAGCCAGTAGAGTTGCAGGCCAGTTGGAGATGAGATGTGGAAGGGAAAGCCACACCAGGCCGAAGGGGCTTGGGGCCCTGATGAGTTGAGATCCGGAGAAGATGCTGATAAGATGCCGTAAAGAAAGCCATCACCCAGCAGAGTGGTCTCTGGACCTCCGGTCGAGGATCAAAGAACAAGAAAGACACAACGTGACGGCCATAAGTTTGGGGTCAAAATATTTCAGTTATGTTCGGTCTCCAACTCCCTCTCACATGCAAACCTTGAACTACCCTTTTGAACCCTTGCAATAAAGTGAGAGGTAAATATATTTGTTAAAGAAGTCTTCCTGCGTCTTTCTGCATGCGTCTGTTTATTTATTGTGTCATTGTGATGAGTATATAACACTTATATATATATATATATATATATATATATATATATATATATATGGGTGTTCATATGGTTAACAAGAAAAATAAAATCAATTTGCTGGGTTCAATTCTAGCTGAGGCAGTTTGCATTTCAATTTAAAGTAATGCCTTTGGAAAAGGTAGAAATCTATCTCTTTTACCAGCTATGGATAAACAATAGAACTGGCTGGGTTTTATAACTTTGGTAGATAATTTTAATGTCCTACCAATATTTCATTAGCTTGTGTAGCTGTCTCAGACCCATTACCTCTTATATCTAACAGACCTTGGAGAAAACTTGCATGTGCAACTTGTCATCTGCATTTCTGCAGGAATTACCATAATGGGTTTGAAATTAATGCATTTGTGAACCAGCATTTCCCTTTGGGAAACCAGCTCCTGATTTTGAATTCAAAGTTTTTCTTTCCCTCTTGGGCTGGTTGGACTACCCATAAGAATTAATAGTGCAATCTCTTTGACTATTTATCTATTAGAGTGGGGAATGGATTCATGCCTTTCACATGAGGTGAAAGGTATATGGCCTCATTATGTTTTTAAAGTTTGCTTACCAAAGTGACTTCTGATCATGATAATCATTATAAAAGCATTGCCTACATATATATTAGCACAGTCAACTAGTGCTACAGAATACACTGACTACATCTTTGCAGAGGGGTAAGACTACCCCAACAATCCTGTATATGACACGAAACAATCTGATAGTGAGGCTCTAACAATGCTAGAGCTTTAGGGAATGCAGAGTACCCCTTTCATTGCCACTGCTCCCAGGTCCACTCTGGCCCAGAGTGGTAACACGTGACAGGGTCCTATCTATGCATCAAATAGAACTAAACTGTGTAATTACATGATACTGAATTGTTTGAAATTAACTGTTTTACCGTTAATTGTGAGTTTAAACTGTGTACTTATACTAAATTATTATTGAAATAGAACTGTTTTGACATTTAACTGTGTAAATAAAACTCTACACTTATACTAAACTTAATTGCTTAAAACTTTTATCAAAATGACTTTATTCAGTGTTAAAGGAACAGTAAAAGGTTGATACACCATAAATTAAAACAACCAACCAACCAACCTATATATATATATATATATATATATATATATATATTTGCACATATCAGTACATGGAGAAATAAAAATAAATATCATCAAGCCATTGTAAAGCTACAACATATATACACATACAAACACACACACACACACACACACATATATATATATATATATATACACATCTTGGTCTGATGATTGAATAGACAAGAAATTGATAGTCACTATGCACCAATAACACAGAGTCTATACTATCCTAGAGATACATATTCTCTAGCACTGATATTGAGCACTATTTATTTATTAAAAAAGAAATGTATATTATCAATATATATATATATATATATATATATATATATATATATATATATATATATATATATATATATATGGGGGGGGGCAATGAAACACAGTCACATATTTATATTCTGGTAGGTATTGTCTTGATAAGGTTGAGTGCATATGGAAAGCAATATTTCAAATAAAATCTTGGCTTTAATATTACAAAAATTAATATTTTTTCTCCTGCCTTTAGCCAATAAATAATAAAAACATGTCCAGTTTTATTCCACTTTTTCTTATGAATGTCCCAGCTTATTTATCATATATAATCAGCAAACAGTGGGAGGAAAAGGCTACAACCCTATTTTAGGTTTGTTTCTTACTGTAGACTAACAGCAGAGATTTACATATTGGAATCTTTTAATTCAACAAATTAAAAAAAAGCAAAAAAGATTAAATTCAATGGACTAAATTATTATGCATTTGTAAATGCTGATATCAGTTTGGCAAAAAACAAATGAACAATGTAATTTAAATTCATACCAAAATCACTCTTTCTTTTTAATGCATATATCTGAATGTGTGTACATATAAAAATCCAACTGTACACATACACTTACATACATATTTGTATCTATGTGAGAATATGTATATATATATATATATATATATATATATATATATATATACAAATTTCATGAAACATAATAGACATTTTCGGTCTACATATTTTCTTCTGGATCTGTTCATATTCCCGTATTGCTTTTATCGTATTCAGCAGGAATTGATTTATGTATTGTCCATCATCATCATCATCATATCGCGCTGGTAGCACGGATATCCCTGACCCTCTCTCGCCCCTCCTCCCTATCGTTCATCGCCCTAGGTAGGTCTTCAGGACAACATCCCGTATCCTCACATACCTGCTGAATGTACGTTCGTGCTGGTCGTCCTGCTTTTGCGCGGCCATATGTGGGGATCCATAGGAGTACATCTCTTATGAGTTCATCTCTGCTTCTCCAGCAGTGTCCTGCATGTCTGGTTCGTCTAACTTGAATAGTTTTCGTGATAGGGGGCAGGTGGCCGTACAGTTGGTGTCTTGTGGGGTGTTGCTGCCAGGACTTGTTCAGGATTGCACACAGCATTCTTGTGTAATTGCCATCTAGCTTCTTCTCCAGCCGTTTTGTTAGCGTCCATGTAGTGCAGCCATATAGCAGTATCGATGTGACCGCTGCCTGGAAGAAACTGCGTTTCATTTTATCGGTAACCGTATTGTCCATAGTTGTATATATCCCTAGTACTTTCATCTGGGGAGGATCTATTACAAAAGTGATGTAACTTTTGTTTCTGCATATTACTACTATGTAAGAGCATCTTTACCGTTGAAGATTTATAGAAACCCATTTAAAAGCAAACACTATAATCTTCAATGGTAAAGACGCTTTAATAGATATTTATAAACAGGATTTGGCATTAGATAACCTACAATGGTTGATATGCCATAAAGCCCAACCAAATTAAATCATATATATTTAATACGTATAAAAATGCTTTGGCATTAAATAGCCGACAATGGTTGATATGCCACCAAACCAAACCAAACCAAACTATTTTATTTACGTAGTACTGGTAGGTGCTATCCCAAATCACATAGATCAATTTGTCATATATGAATAAAGATTTCCCTTGTCTTGCCAAATATTTCACATCTCTCATAATCACTCCACAACTAAATAAGGAAATTCATTCATTTGTTCATTCATTTTTTTTTTGAGGAAGTTTTTTTATGTCGTAAAATCTCTAAACTTTTGACCAACACATTTTTTTATTAGTATAAACTTATCAATCTAAGCTAACTTATATTTGTGAACTTGTATATCTAAAGTCTATACTTATATATACATATATAAATAAAAATCCAAACTAAAACAAATGATTACAATTTAGCAGTCATTCTCTGTAGGAGTACTGAAATGTTGCCTTTAGTCTTCAAATCAGTTTGCTACCAAAAAAAGCAATCCTAGAGTTTCCATTGAAAAACTTCAATTCTCTTCTGAGTGTTAAGAAAAAAAATGGAAATATTTAAAGTTATTATCAACATATATGAAATACAATATGGTTATATACTGTGTAACACTTTTTTCAACTTTAGGAATCTACTGCTGGTGATCTAAAAATATACAAATCCTGTAGGAACTTTTTTTTCAATATATATATGTATATATATATATTACATACATATATGATAAAAATATGATAAAAATAGAGTTACTAAACAATTTGCTTATCTCTCTGTATTGGGTTCTTCTGAGGGTATAGTAAAAATAGAATTCTCTGATATTTTGTTAGATTTCTCTCTAATAAAATAAAACAGGAATTCTTCCCAGCTGTAGACGGTTCAGTACTACTGTATGGTTGTACCACTTAGACCTTGATGAAACACTTGGAGAAAAAGACAAATGGGAACTAAAGGATACTGAATGTAGTTTTGTACATCACCCTATAAAACAATAGCTGTATGGCCACTTACCTCCCATCTCACGAACCATCAAAGTTAGATGAGTAAAACTGGGGAAATGTGTCATGTCTTCATATCTTTTTTTTCAGAAAATTGTAAAAAACTGTACTTGAACTTACGAGAAGTTGTAAAATTAATATTTTTTTCATATTTTGCATATTTTTCTGACTAACCGCATGGTTAGAATAAATAATTTACAGTTAGATGATCAACCAGTTCTATTTCTAACAATTCCATTTCACCAAAGTCATTTATTTACATACAACTGTAAAAACAGTTCAGTTTAGCATAAGTATGCAGTTTATTTATTTACATACAACTGTAAAAACAGTTCAGTTTAGCATAAGTATGCAGTTTAAATGTCAAAACAGTTCTATTTCAAACAGTTCAGTTTAGCATAAGTACACAGTTTAGTTCTGTTTGACACATAGGTAAAACCCTATCAGGTGCTACCACTCCAGGTCAGAGTGGACCTGGGAGCAATCGCAATGAAAGGGCATTCCACATTTCCAAAAGCTCTTGCATCAGATTGTTTAGTGCCATGTATCCAGAACACTCATTGTGGCAGTGGTCTTACCCTTCTGCAGAGATGCAGTCGGTGTTTCTACAGCCCCACAGCTGACTGGGCTAGGGGATGAAAGCATTGTAGTGAATTCTGTAAAGAATTATCTCCCTTGATAAGGTTCTCTGGCTAAATAGTTAGGATGCAGTATTGTACATCAAAAGTCTTACATATAAATAAAATAAATTTTAAATGAGAACCTCCCAACATGAGCATGCAATCACTTCCAAGGCCATACTGAGGTCATCTGCAAGTTTGTTTTTTTATTTAATAACCTTTCGCTGTCTTCCCAAGCTAAACACATGCATTTTTTTAAAAAGTATATGGATATCTTTGTTTTTCTTCAAATCATTATTTGTGATAATCACCTGGTGCATTCTGTAGATATGAAAAGAATGGTGGGTAATGAGAAATAAGTATGATACAGGTCAGATAATATCTGACTGGTTGATATGCAAGATATAATAAATAGATTTTGAGTGAAGACTAAAAAGAACTAATATAGACATAAAAAGGTATGATATACACTGATAAATATGGTATTACCAAGATCAAAATGTTTCATAGAGAGATATGATCACATAAACTATGGTGGGTATCATTTTTTCCTCCAAGCAAGCAAAGTGAAAATTGCTTTGCATAGAAACTCAAAGCCAAAAAGAAAAGCTTTTCATAAAATGAGCAGAAGAGAAAATTGAAATTTTTCAATATGAATAAAAAAAAAAAAGATAGAAAAAAAAAGAAAATTCCTGTCTTTCCCAAAAACAATCGCTATCAGAGAAACATTTATTGAAATAACACACATTTAAGGAGATAGGATATTTCTTTTTTTACATATTTTTTATTCTGTTGCATTATGGGAAATATACTGTTGGTTATGGCTTAAACAGAGTCTGCAAAGAAATTTACTTACATGGAGTTTTAGGCTCCAAATAGGCTGAGTATCTGGAAACGGAGAATAAACTGATGATAACACTGAAGATGGCGGATGGTTATTCATGATTGGCCGCTGAAATATTTTGTAAATCTTTCCTTGATCTGAAAAACAAAAAAGAAAGAAAAATCAAAGTTATTTAAGCAATTCTATAAAGAAACACAATGGGCACTTGATGTTTTCAAGCATAAGGATGATAAGCAAGACATGTTGGTGAAAGAAAGGACAAACCTGTTAGGGACATTTTCCTATGGACTCCCACACAAGGACACACCAGTGTTGATCGACCAGCAAAAAATGACATTCAGCAGCTCTATACAGATACAGAGTGCCATTTAGATTTGATTTATTGAATTTAATGGTTTGGTTTCATTTGTTTTAATAGTATATCAACCGTCATGGATTATCTAATACCAAAGCCATCCTTGTAGAACTGTAGTGGTGCTATTTAACCCATAGCTGGGAGAAGTAAAGAGGTTCATGCCTTTCCCAAAAGGGAATGTAATAATTTGACAGGATTTTGAACTTGCTCATTATGATGTCACAGTCCTGCATGATATTAATGGTATGTCAACCCATCTAGGGTTATTTTATCCTTAGAGGTCAGGGAATTGTTTTAATTGTGCATCCATATTTTTATTTTTTGTGGTGTTGTTTCTTTAGGGGTTTTTGAACACATTCCAATTAACTAAAAAAACTTTTTAAACAGATTTATTCGACACAAAGTTGGGACCTTAACAAGTACTACCACTCTGGGTCAGAGTAGACATGGGAGTAATACCAATGAAGACATACTCACACTCCCCAGCTCTCCAGAACCAGAGCTTCACTATCATATTCTGGATTTACTGAGTGAGATGGCCAGTAGGGATGGATGGCAAGAGAAATTATGAACTTACCATGATTGAATACAATATGCACTTGATACTTTTCATACATTATGACTCTTTTTTTATATCAATAGTTGATTAGTGCAGTGCTTTGTCTTTTAATGCTAAATGATGTCATTTTTATCAAAAACATTCTTTCAAACCAAGGATTTCAAAGCTATATATATATATATATATAGTACTATTAGATGGAGACTCAAACTCGGTTAAGTCTTCATAATAAATTTATTTCAGTGGAGAATATTATTGCTATATTCTCCATCTAGTCAGATGACTCTCTACATGCTCTCTCCTGTCACAGAGTTGCAAATGTGGAGTTACAATTCGTATTCAGAAGATAAAAAAAGGTAATTAAAAAATAAAAATTAAAAAATCAGAAAATAAAGATAGAAATAAAAATAAAAAATAAACAATAAAAATAATACAAAAATACAAAAATAAAAATAAGAATAAGGTGGAAATCAAATTACAAATTCTTTCATTCATAGGCTGAGCAGAGGGGCTGTATTTTTTGTATTTTTTTGATTTTTGATTCATTCCATCTTCTTAACTGCCTGATCAGTGTTCTTTTGCAAAAAACCCCATGAAACACAGGGGCACAGTCTATATTCCATGAATTAAATATATATATATATATCTAATGTATATTTATTTATTATTATTATATTATATAATTGCTCAATCCTAGATACTGAGCACTCTCCATATTATATTACACTTGGTTCGACACATACACACGAAGTGATTTAGTGACAACCAACACTCTTATAATATATATATATATATATATATATATATATATATATATATATATATATATTAGGCACAAGTAATATTTCTTTGCCCTACCCAAGCTAAAACATCTTACACTTGACTTGAAAATAATTTATATTGTGGAAACTAAAATTTGCTAAATTAACCTTTTATATGGTGAGTACATATAGATCTGACACCACTCTACTGGTCAATGCTAACCCCAACAGATCAATGAGACATGTTAAAGGGCTAAAAATCACTGGGAGGAATTGATTGAGGTTGACTGAGTCTTTGAAATCAAATGCAATAATCGCTAGTATTAAAATGGTGGAGCTAACTTAATGTACACCACAAAGTGTTTGAGATACTTGATATACACATAAATGCTGTCCTAACAAAACAGACAAAGAAAGTAAAATTTGAAGAATGTTTTGATTTATTGCTAAAACTGAACAATTTAAAAGTTAAACAGGTGTGGACTGAGCAGTTGTGCACTCAAACAGTGTCCAAGGGTCCAAAGTAATAAAACACCCAAGTAACAAAATTCTCATTTTTAAGGTGAACTCAAATGAACGAGATGTGTCATAGCTATTTTTTTAACTCTACAAATCCCTCCCTGCTATTTTAGTTATATGCATTGATAGGAATGTTGATTAATTGATTTTAATGGCATATAAACTTATGGTTATTTTATGATTTGTGGCTGGGAAATTGCATTCACTATATATTTATATTTACATTTTCTGTGTTGTGTTTTTGCTTAAGTTTTTTTGTGGCATACAACATATTAAGTATTCCAATCTACTACAAATAACTTTCACACAATTGTATGGTTTCAAGTATTCCTATCTAAAACTGATAATTATATGTTTTTAAGGAATTATCTCTGTTTAATTACAGTCTTTTGTTTGAACACGGTTCTTGGGTTTCACAAATAACTAATAATAATCTTGAGTAAATGATCATAGCTTCAAAGAACTATTCTTAATAAAAATGACTTACAGCTATACAGCATCAACTGTAAATATTCTTTAAACAAAACTATTTGAACTCTAACAGGTATTACCTTTCCAGGTAACAGTGGACCTGATGTTATATAATTAAGGAATAATTATTTTATTTTAATCATTTTTTATTAATTATATTTTATCATTCAGTTTGGTTGGGGTTTGAACTATTCAGGTTAAGAATTCAGGTATATAGTCAATTGGTGCAGTTTATGCTCAAACGCAAAGGATATAACAATCACCATTGCCATAATAAACCCCAGACAGAAAATGGGGCTGGAGTATGGATGACATCATGCCTGGAAGAGATGGTTCTGAGAATTTGAGTATTTTGAAAAAGAGTCAGTTGAAGGTTGACATTGGACCAGGTAGACAGATAGTTGAGTTTCTGCCATGGAGACAGAGAATTGAATTCTCTGCCATTGAGTTGAGTTCTCTAGTGTTGCGGTGGTGGTTAAGATTTTCGGATTTCTACCGACAGAGATCTTAAACACCAAGAGATATGTCGAATGTTGGAAGTGGGGTTAGCATAGTATGAAAGACTTTTAAGAATTCTCTCTCTCTCCTCGTGTCGATGAATTGAAGTCAAGAAGTTAATAAAACCATTCATATCTGAAACAACAGATTCGCCTGTACTATGTTTTGCATTTGTAAATGTGTTTGTATTCCAGTTGTTATTGATATCATTATGATTATCATGGGTATACAACATTGAGAGTAATGGCAAAGAAAGGAAACTCCACACTCCCCAGATTTTCAAGAGTTATATGGTTTAAACTGATAACAGTAATCCTTCATAAACAATAATAGGTTCAAATGACAATTCTTAATACAAATAATCTACGTTTATAGAGGATCAAATATGTATACTTTTCAAACAGGTCTATTTGAGCCATAGAACAAACCCTAACAGGTATTACTCATCTGGATGAGAGTTGATTTAAGAATGAAAAAGTATGTATTAGGCATTGACAAATGCTGAACAAGCTAATGTTACTGATTATTGTATTTGTACAGAGCTTAGTATTTACTGTGTACCTACTGAAGGGGTCATGTATCACATGCAGCTATAATACAAAGCTTATCGTTTATCCTGTAAATTAAATACCCATTTGTCTTGTCAAAGTTTTATTCATGCTCATATTAATGAAGATAGAATTTTAGTCAAAGATAATTTCTTTCCGTATGCTCAAATTTAAAGGTAGTTTTAGACTTTTGCGCTGTATTTTATATTTGATGATTTTATGGCTAATTAAGCAGAAATAATGGTTTGAATAGATACAAAATGCATCCATCAACGAATAAAAGAGAATTTTGTCTTTAAAGTTTCAAAATAGTTGTGATAATCATTTCAAAGGAAAGAGAATACAACTACTTATTAAATGCAGTTAAAACTTTTTTTTGTTTTTATTTTTGAAAATATGTTTTTATAAATTCAGGAGGAAAAGCAAACAACACATGAAAGAAAATCGTCTTTGTTATTATAATCTACTGTCATATAAAACCTCATAATACAAGGGTTTATTTTTGAGAGGAATCAGATGACCGATAATGAATAAAAAAAGGTTCAGTATAATTTGAAAGGAAAGACATGACATTGATGAAAGTTTTTTAGGGCGTAAAGTGGAGGGTGAGGTATCATGTGTCTTTCAACAATCACAAAGAGAGAGAAATAAAAAGAAGGCAAAAAAAAGACTCAAAATGTTTTCCATAATCTGTTAGGTCCAGAGGTTGTCATGTCAAGTAATTCCTCTACATTGCATTTCTGAAGGCAATAGTTGCTACTTGCTGAGGCCCATCTCTCCTACCAATAACCAATTAGGCACTTATGTTCCCATATTCAGAAATGGCTCTTCTTTGTATCTCTCAAGGCAGTGGTCGCTATGTACTGATGCCCATCTCTCCTACCAATAACCTATTAGGCACATAGGTTGCCATATCAAGTAATTCCTCTTCACTGTACTTCTCAATGCAATGATTGCAATGTGTTGGTGCCCATCCCTCCTACCAATAACCAATTAGGCACTTATGTTGCCATATTCAGAAATTCCTCTTCTTTGTATCTCTCAAGGCAATGGTTACTATGTACTGATGCCCATCTCTCCTACCAATAACCTATTAGGCATGTGAGCTGCCATATCCAGTGATTCTTCTTCATTGTATTTCTCAATGCAATGGTTGCAATGTGTTGGTGCCCATCTCTCCAACCAAAAACCTCTCAGTCACTTAGGTTGTCATATCAAGTAATTCCTCTCTATCGCATCTCTGAAGGCAATGGTTGCTACTTACTGGTGCCCTTTTCCTCTACAACTAAGATTTGACAGCCTGTATTTAAGTTCATGGTACAAGTAGCATCCAATGATCCCTTACCTGAGATTATAAAATGCCTCAGATGGACATATTCTGAAAAAACCTGGTTCCTGCCAAATTATCAAAATTAAGTGCCTAGTGATCACTTAAGAATTGCAGATAGAAGTAATCATCACTCATTGTTATTTACAAAACTTAGCTTTGTTGTGGTGCAAGGCCAGGAGTATGGAGCATCTTGTAAGAACCAAACTCTCTAATAGTTTGCTAATCCATCATGAGGTGCTCCTCTGATTGATTGATTGATTGATTGATCTTAATGGCATGTAAACATGTCTAGGGTTATTTTATGCTGAGAGGTTATCAAACCACATTCATTGTATGTTCACATTTACATCTTTTTGTGTTGTTGCTTTGTTGCATATCTACCTTTGACTGAGCTGTCATGTTCCAGCTGTGTAAACAGGAAGACAGTGATGCTAATGTGCGAGCAGCTCAGGTGGGTTGACAGCCAGAAGCAGGTCATGTAGGCATTGGGAAATTATATATACACGAGCACCCATATTAGATGGGCTATCACAGAGTTGCAGTCTGACACAGAGTCCCAGAGAGTCTCGGTCAGCTGCACTGAGTGCCACCAATGGCAAGAAGGCAACAGCTCCAGCATACCTCACCTGAGGAGCAGAAGTGTCAAGTAGGGCTTCTGAATATGGTACAATGTGGCTAAGAAGAAAGGGTCAATATAGCAGTCCTCCACTAGTCTATGTCCGCATCCTTCGTCTCCTGGTCTTTCTCTCACACTTACAGCACTTTGGACCCTTACGAGAGGAATAAAGAGAGACTTATATTTTTATAACCAATTTGTTATGCTTATTATTCCTTCATCATGGTATACAACAGTTTTATAATTTTTTTAACATGGTTCTATCAATTACAAAAATTTTTTTTAAATAGATCTATTTGACTCATTGATAGGACTTTAACAGGTACTACCACTCCTGGTCAGAGTGGGCCTGCGAGTAACGATAAGGAAAAGGTATTACACATTCCCCAGATCTAGAGTTGGAACCTTACTACCAGATGCAGTTAAGTGTCATACCTAGATTATCCCCTTTTAGGCAACCTTACGTTTCTTCAGGAGATACAGTCAGCATATTCTAAACACCTCTGACAGAGAAGGTGCCTATCGGAGGTTTTTATTTCATACTAAATAATGCTTAATATATTCTAAGATGGATCAGTTTTTACAAGGTTAGAGGAATTTAACCTCTCTATAATATACACATATCTAAGGGAGAATGGATTCATGCCTTTCTCAAGGTCAACAATTCCATTATGCCACCGGTATTCCAAATTATATATTAAATAATGAACTGTAAAGTGATAATATGCATAAATTTTTAATTCAAAATCCCCAGTTGTCTTGATTTACTTACACTAGTAAACTTTTTAAGTAATTAAATAAATTAATTAATTTTGCATCAGCTTTACACGACAATTCGATTCTGAATTACCCCAATGGGGATAATTATTTCATAAACTTGATAATATTTTTTTCTTTGAAACTTTTTCTCCTGCCTCTTTTTTTAGTAATAAATTCCAAATTAGGTTCAAGATTTGAGGAATTTTCTGCCTTTCCTCGCTTATTGTTCAACAAGTGTATAAATTTATTCAGGGAGAAAGAAACACCTCAAAAGGCGGAAAGATATGTTCCATATAATGAGATTTCTTTTTCCATAAGAGACTGACTGACTTTAGTGTAGTGATATACATACTGAAATGAACGCCCATCATTTATATATATATATATATATCAATGTTCATACACAAATGTATTCATTTATAAAAAAATAGTTTACACAGTTTCGTGCTCATTTTAATGAGCAAGAAGTGTGTAAAAGAAGTGTGTAAAAATACATGCATCATTTTACTCATTATGTGATTGATTATATATAGGAGTTGGTGCTGAAAAGTTCTTAGCCCAACAAAGAAAGGTATGAGCTTTTTTCTGTTTCCATTTTATTGAAATTTTCGTGAAAGTTTAAAAACTTGAGAAATGATATACAATGGGTTGATTGATGGATGGAATGAATTTAATGGCATGTCAACCCATCTGGGGTTATTTTATGCTGAGAGATTAGGGAATGAAGTTCTTTCTTGGTTAATATATATATTCTTTGTATTGTTGTTTAAGAATTTTTTTAATGGTTCTATCAAATAGAAATAATTTTTAAACAGACCTATTTGGCCAATTGATGAGACCCAAACAGTAACTAACACTCTGGGGCAGATTTGACCTGGAAGTAATAGCAATGAAGGGGTACTTCACACTTTCCAGATCTCCAGAACTGGAGCCTCACCATTAGATGCAGTTAAGTGTCATTCCCAGGTCACCAAATTTTGTGAGGGCCTTACTCTCCTATTGGGGATACTGTCAGAATATTCTAAGCTCTATTGACAGGTTATTTCATAATTTGAAGTCATTCCTCTCTTGGAAAGGGTGAGAACTTTTCAATAGCCATTTGTATGGGTCTTTTTTTCTGAGAAACCATTTAATTTCATACTTTTTCAAAGTACTGTTTACATCTGAACTTTTTATACCTTGTAATTTTTTTAAATACTAGGAGCATACGATAAGTTTCCAGACATTTTTTGGATGGGCATTTAAAATTGTTGTAGACTCTTGAAAATTCAGTATGTTATTGCTATATATCTTATGAGATGACTGACCAATTTTTAGAATTTCAGGTTCAAATCAACTGCTACAGCAAGAAGTGGAATACACCCTACTAAAGCTTGATTGTCACAGCTGGTGAATTTCAAAAACGCAGTCTGACATTTTAGAAGAATGATATGCAATAAAATTGTGTTTTAAACTTGGAAAAAATGATGCCACAGAAACATATGGAATGCTTCAGACTACTTTTCAACCACCTTGCATGAATCAAGCATCAGTTTTTGAGTGGCATAAGAGATTCAAGGAAGGCAGGGAGTCTGTGAGGGATGATGAGAGGTGTGGGAGGAGTAAGGAAGTCAATAGACCAAAGTTGATTGGCCAAAGGGTTAGGGTTAGGGTTACTATGTAGAGGTTTTAAGGGAGTTCAGGAAGAGATTCTGTCGGAAGAAGCCAGCACTCTTCAAATCAGGTCAGTGGCATTTCCACAGGACAATGCACCAGTCTAGATCTTGCTCCCTGTGACTTTTGGTTATTCCCTAAGCTCAGAGGCTGTCGTTATGAGACAATTGAGGAGATGAAAGAGGCTGTGATGAAGGTCATTGACACGCTCACACAGCAGGACTTCCATGGGGCCTTCCAGAAGTTGTTGGAATGGTACAACAAGTGCATTTTAGCTGGAGGAGATTACTTTGAAAGGGATTAGAGTTTCATGTGTGTACCATCAATAAAAGTGCCCATACGAAAAAAGTCTGGAAACTTATTTAATGATCCTGATATATTCCCTCACTGAGGAATCCAGTGTTGCCCAAGATAAAGAAAAAGATACCAAAGCATATTTTGTTAAACAAACATTAACTTTATTTTGCTTTCTCTATGAATAAACCTAGTTTATTTTTTTTAATAAAGGGTGGGGATGGGACTTTTTAAATTTCGAAAAAACAATCTATTTATTTATTTTTTTTGTTTGTAGGAATTTTCATGTTAAAGAGAGAATTTGTTATTATTCAATGCGGCTGTTGTTGTTTATCAGTACTTAAAATGTGTTTTTTGGTTTAATTTGCAGTTATAATTTCTAGACATAAAATCTCTCTACAAGGGTTTCGAGTAATGACAAGATGTTATTAGATATGTTTTTCAATTCTCTTTGTTATAGTGATTTTAGAATCTTTGTTAAAGTCATGGTCTGTTTGGTGGAAATATGTATGCTTGTATTCTAATAGCGTCAATAATAAAGTAATGATGCCAAATATATGTTTATAAATATCTTCAGCAATTGCTATGAATTTCCATGCTGATAATTGTACACTTAGATAAACATGAGAAAACTGGCACATCCATGTATATATTAATATAGGCTTTTACACATATTCTGACACCTCACATACCTACCTCATTTACTATATATATACATATATGCTTGTGTGTGTTTCTATATATATATATATATATATGTGTGTGTGTGTGTGTTTTATTCTAGGTAAATATATATATATGTGTGTGTGTGTGTGTGTGTGTGTGTGTGTGTGTGTGTGTGTGTGTGTGTGTGTGTGTGTGTTTATTCTATTTAATTCAGAAAACTAAAGCCATCATTTAAGTGTCATTTTGATAATTTTACTTTCTAAATTTCTGAAGTGTCTTGTTTTTGACTAAGTGTTTTCATTCTCGACCACTCAATATTGCACACTTCAGATTGAATTCCCATTTTAATCAATTCTCACACAACCACCAAGCACACTTAAACTTGCTGAATTGGAATTCATTTTAACTGTGATCTATATTTATGAAAAAATTAAAAATCATGAATATTTGCCTTTCTATCAGATCAATTTTCTATGTTGTTTTAGTTCATACACATATACGCATTATTTGCCCAGTTGGCTGGGGCTGTAGAATACACCAACTGCACCCCTGCAGAGGGGTAAGACCCCGCTAACGAGTGTCCTAGATATGACACTAAACAATCTGATGGTGAGGTTTTAGTGATGCTGAGGTTTTGGGGAAGGTGGAACACCCCTTCAATGCCATTGCTCCCAGGTCCACACTGGCCTGGAAGGGTAGAACTTGCTAGGGTCTTGTCTATGGGATAAATGGAACAAAACTGCATATTTATGCTAAACTGAATTGCTTGAGATAGAACTGTTTGACTAAACTGAATAGCTTGAAATAGAAATGCTTTTAACAATTAAACTGTGAACTAATGGTAAACTGAATTGTTTGAAATAGAACTGATTATTTATATGAAAATGGATTTGGCATTAGATAACCTACAAAGGTTAATATGCCATAAAACCCAATCAACCAACCTATACGTATTATATTTCTACACATAAACACAGACAAGGAGGGTTAAAAAAGTGATGAACAGAAGCAGTATTTACTATGACAGATTGATTGATTGATTTTAATGACATTACAACCTATCAAGAGTTATTTTAAGCCAAGAGGTTAGGGAATCACATACATTGTATCTTTATATTCAACATATTTTGTCTAGTTTCTTGAAAGATTTTTGGCCCATGGTTATATGATATCAAGTATTCTTGTCTGACACAAATAATTTGCAAACAGATCTCATCATCATCACCTTGAGCATGAATTTCCCTGACTCTCCCTCTCCATTCACCTCTATCATCTGTCATTTTCGCCGACTCCACTAGGCTACATCCTGTGTCTGTACAGAGCTGTTGTAGATAACTTCTAGCCAGATGCCCAACAGCTGCTCGTCCATGTGACTGAGTCCACAGGAGAATGTTTTTTATGAGTCCACCCTTACTTCTCCAGCAGTGCCGTGCAAGTCTTGTTCCCCTGATTTGAATGGTTTTAGAAATGGGAGGTAGAACATTCCACAAAACAGCAGTTATGCAGTCAACTACCTCCAATCTCATATATATCTGTTTGACCCATTAATGGGACCATAGAAGGTACTATCACCCTAGGACAGAGTAGACCTAAGAGTAATGACAATGATGGGGTACTCCACTCTCCCCAGGGCTCCAGAACTAGAACTTCACCCTCAGATGCAGTTTAATGTCATATCCAGGACTTCCCTTTTTAGAGTGGGGTCTTAATCCTCTGCAGGATATATAGTCAGCATATTCATAGCCCCCACCAACAAGCCATTTCAAGTCAGAGATGGACAATTGTTGAAACATTCATTTTCTTCTAAATAGTCCTTTTAACATCCAAAATACTTATTCCAGTGAGTTTTCTACTGTTCAAAGCACTCTTTGATATGGTATGAAGCATAGGATGCACATTAAGCATAGTGGTTATCTTTGCAGAAAACAGAATTGGCAACTCAATTTCAAATCTTGGACAAGGCTATTTGGGTTTCATTTCATGTTAATATCCATGAAAAAGGCATGAATCCATCTCTTCTTTCTCTCAACAAAAAGTAAGTAGGAAGGAAGACTGGGTACCTTAGCTTTGGTTTGGCAACCAGTCTTGGAAAAGGAAATCTAGGGAATCAAACCAGATTAACTCTGCTTAAAAACTGACCTTGTGTAATATCCTGGTTGTATGGGAGAGTTTGGGTTAATACATACTCAGCAAACACTTGTCTTTGAGATTAGAATTAACCTTCAACAAAAGTTTTTGTAATTAGTTGTAACTTGTTTTTTATTATAATAAGGGGAGTTAACTTTTGCTTGTTTTTTGGTTTGGTTTCTTTGTTGAATGCCACATCAAACTTCATGGGTTATTCAATGCCAAAACCATCTTTATAAAAGAACAGCAGTGATACTATTTAACCCATAACTAGGGGGATAAGAGTGTTTCTACCTTTTGCAAAGGTATTCATCTGAACATGGACTGGAGTTTGAACTCACTTACTTTGGGACTGTAATCCAACACATTAACCATTATGCCTTGGGGACTTCTTTTTTGGGTTAACATTTTATTCATTCATTTCGTTTTAATCCAGATACTTGGGAAAAGCATAGATCCATTTCTTATTTCCCCAGTTATAGGTAAATAGTAAGGTAGACCGTTTTCTTTAGGCAACCAGTCAAGGAGAAGAAAAAATCTGAATTCAAACCAGCATTCAAACTCTGCTTAAAAATTGACCTTGTGTCACACCCTAGCCACAGAGGAGGGTTTCGATTATTTTCATATGCAAAAAATATTTCATGATCTGATGCAGGATTACAAACAACTACTACAATGTCAAAGTATTCTGTGTCTCCATCTGGTGAACATACTTTCACTTTGGTGTTTCTATAGAGAATTGCTGTGATGGGGGTGTCCTCATGGTGTAATGGTTACAGTGATGGACTGCGGAATCATAGTACACGAGTTCGTACTCCAGTCGTGCTAATATGTTCACTTTCGGGCAAATACCCTTGGCAAAGGTATGAACCCCCTTATCCTCCCATCTATGGGTTAAATAGTACCACTACAGTTCTTCTAGGAGAATGGCTTATGGCATTAAATAACCTACAAAGGTTGATATGCCATTAAACAAAGAAACCAAACCAAACCATTGCTGCGATGGTCTCTTTTGGTATGCCATATGCTAGTAGGATTTATTCCATCTTCCCTCTATGAATGGGATCAAAGGCCTTGGTAAAGTCGACAAATTGTATTGTCACCTGTAGGTTTTTTGCCCTTACGCCTTCAAGGATTCTACGGATAGTCAATATTTGTGAGGTCAAGGATCTATTTCTTCAGAAGCCATTTTGGTTTTTCGTAAGAATGTGGTCAATTTTGGGTTCTATGCAGTTTTGTAATAGGGCATTATATATTTTGGCTGCTATGGACGTAAGTGATATACCTCAGTAGTTCTTGACTAATCCGAGGTCACCCTTTTTAGGGAAAGTTGGCAACATTAGTCAAGGGTGACCTGAAGGCTCCCTTTTCAATAGCTACTACACCAAGGTATAGGAGAGGGCACTACTCCATTCCCTGGATTGCTCCACTTTACCCTTGATCCTTACCTTTTAATGTCGAGTTTTAAGCAAGGCAGTATCAAGTACCATTTTTTGAGTCTTTGGTATGACTCGACGTGGGACTGAACCTCAGTCTCCCGGCTCATTGGCGAACACTCTACTCATTAATCAATTATAATCAATAGCAAACCAACAAGAAAGAATAAAACTGTGGAAACAGCACTTCGAAAACTTACTTGGAAACCCACCAAAAATAACGCATGAACCAATCACCAGAATAATTAGCAAACAATTAGACATTAAACTTGGACCGTTCACACAAGGAGAACTCGACTCGGTTCTCAGAAAAATTAAAAATAGGAAAGCTGCAGGACTGGACGAAATTCCCCCGGAAGTATGGAAGACCAGACAATTCGACGACATACTGCTCCGACACTGCAACGCAGTATACAATCAAAATCCGATAGATAGATGGACGAAGGGATGCATACTCCCCTTCCCTAAAAAGGGAGACCTCGGATTAGCCAAAAACTACCGAGGCATAACACTTACATCCATAGCTGCCAAAATCTACAATGCCCTACTACGAAACCGCATAGAACCCAAAATCGACAACATACTTAGAAAAAACCAAAATGGCTTCCGAAGAAATAGATCTACGACCTCACAAATACTAACCATCCGCAGAATCCTTGAGGGTGTACGGGCAAAGAACCTACAAGCGACATTAATATTTGTCGACTTTACCAAGGCTTTCGACTCCATTCACAGAGGAAAGATGGAACAAATCCTACTAGCGTACGGCATACCTAAAGAAACCGTAGCGGCAATAACGATTCTCTATAGAAACACTAAAGTAAAAGTACGATCACCAGATGGAGACACAGAATACTTCGACATTGTAGCAGGAGTACTACAAGGGGACACGCTGGCTCCGTATCTCTTTATCATTTGTCTAGACTACGTACTTAGAACATCGATTGACAAAATCAAAGAGAATGGCTTCGAACTGACGAAGAAAAGAAGCAGAAGATATCCCGCAACAACAATTACCGACGCTGACTACGCCGATGACATAGCGATACTGGCAAATACACCTGACCAAGCCGAAACACTTCTGCATAGCCTGGAACGAGCAGCAGCAAGCATAGGCCTCCATGTTAATGCACACAAAACGGAATATATGTGCTATAACCAAACAGGGGACATCTCCACTCTAGAAGGAACCCCTCTTAAACTAGTAGACAAATTCACGTACCTAGGAAGCAGCGTCGAATCAACCGAAAAGGACATCGAAACGAGGTTAACGAAAGCATGGACAGCTATCAATAGGCTATCGACTATATGGAAATCAGACCTAACCGATAAAATGAAACGCAGTTTCTTCCAGGCAGCGGTCACATCGATACTGCTATATGGATGCACTACATGGACGCTAACAAAACGGCTGGAGAAGAAACTAGATGGCAATTACACAAGAATGCTGCGTGCAATCCTCAACAAGTCCTGGCAGCAACACCCCACAAGACACCAACTGTACGGCCACCTGCCCCCTATCACGAAATCTATTCAAGTTAGGCGAACCAGACATGCAGGACATTGCTGGAGAAGCAGAGATGAACTCATAAGAGATGTACTCTTATGGATCCCCACACACGGCCGCGCAAAAGCAGGACGACCAGCACGAACGTACATTCAGCAGCTATGTGAGGATACAGGTTGTTGTCCTGAAGACCTACCTAGGGCGATGAACGATAGGGAGGAGTGGCGAGAGAGGGTCAGGGATATCCGTGCTGCTAGCACGATATGATGATGATGACATATGGTAAAAAAATGTATTTTCACAAAGATTTTAAACAGGTAAACACATACCATTTAATTGAAATTAATATACTTTATAACAATCTTAAACATAATCTCAAACATATCTATTTGATACATAGATGAAACCCTTATGGATACTACTACTCTAGGTCAGAATAAAAGTAGGAGTAAGAATTTGAGCCTTATCACTGAATTCAGTTTAATGACATACCCAGAATGACATCAAGGAGGTTCTTGCCCATCTGTTGAGTTTTCTGTCTGTATATTTTAGGATCTGTTGATCAGGAGTAAAAAAAAAAGAAAGTAATGAATACTTACTACTTGCAGTGAAGAATACAGTGTCTCCGTGTCCTGATACATTGAAGGCTACTACCAATTTCTGCATCATAACATTTGCCTTGTGGTAGATGGGTGTGGAGTACATGTGAGGAAGAGACAAGTGCATTAGAGGAGTGTTCTTGATGAAAGTCAGCACATTGTCAGGCAGAGATCGAGAATCTTTAATAGAACACTGCAAAACAGAAAAAAAATATATTTATATATGTATATATATGAGATGCTTATCATGTAGCGATGGTTAAAAAGAAAGACTAGCAGATTATTAGAACCACGTAGGGAATTCAATCTACCTTGGTAACTCTAAACTATTGGCCTTGTGTTGTGATTAGTTAAACTGAATTATGATGAGCTAAATTATAATAATGGATATAATCTCAAAATTATTATTACATTTCAACCCTCAGTGAGTGCCACACTCTAGTGGCATTTTATCATACTAAGGTAAGTAAATATTGGTATGTATTAAAGTGTATATCAGGATTAGCAAAGTAGTTTTGTTGCCTATTAATGATAAAATATAGTTACTATTGAAGAAGCTGTATGGTCCTAGAAACATGGTTATCGAGATTGTCTCTCAGTTTTAGGGTCAGCACAAGCCTTTCTAAAGACCTTGGTAGAACTGAATTTGAAGCCTGCCTCTAGATAGCTGAAAAACATTGACTATTGTCAATACTTGGTTGGTCTGAAAAAAATTCTTTACTTTTATTATATAAGCCAGCATTTTTTTTTCTTCTTTACATTAATTATCGTTTCTATAGAAATTCTAAAAAATGTCTACTTTGCCTGTCAATTAAAGCTACAATAAAACAGTATTTGGTCACTAACAAAATTCATATTATTTTCTTTTCAGTAGTTTGTCTTTAAAATCTTTCATATCATGATTTGTGGTCATTTTTAGCAAGAATTTTAAAATCATTTCATACAAAAATAATTTCTATGGCATATGCAGTAATGATCTTTATAACATATACAATAACGATTTTTATGGCATATATGATAATTCTCTTTTATGAAATATATGATAAAGATTTTTATGACATATTCATCAATGAACATTAAGGCAAATACAATAATGATCTTTATGACATATAAAATTTTTATGACATTGTAGCAGTCACAGATCTATTTCCTTTTATGAATCAATGCCCCCACCAAGTGATTCGGCCACACACTGACCAATCAGGGACAGAGCAAATTGATTCCTCCTTCCTCTCTAGAATAATTTCTTTTAACCCTTTTTGGTAGTCGGCCGACAGTCAGAGAGCACCTAGTTAGCAGCCATGACAGACCTCTCGCATCCTCTGCTATGAATATTCCACATGGAAGGCCTTCACTGAAGCGCATGCTGCTACTAGCTACACACACAGAAGAACCAGCCTTACAGTCCGTCACATGAGCTGCTTGCTACAGTGACACACACTTCCTTCAAACTCAAGGACCAACATACTATCTGGTGACACCAAAAAGAACCATTTCTCACTCTGACTCATTTTCTTCTGCTACTATAATAAACCTTTTGTTGTTGTGTTTCCAAAGAAATTTCGTTATTTATTTGTATTGTCAACTAATTTATTGTGTTAAGGAAACTAACCCTTAAATACACTTAAACATATACATGAAATGATCTTTAAGGCATATACAATTCTGTCTCCAGTATTCAGGGGACATAACAGAATAATTTAGCTGACCTGATTTGAAGGCAAAATACCAGAGATTTTGCATTGATTTTCCTTTTTCTTTATGTATTTACCTTGATATTGATCCTTTCTTAAGAGTTAAATATAAATTGTATTCACTAGATAGTTGTCCCATGACTTATTCTCTCAGTATTTTGAGCAATTATTTTTTCATGCACTACTTGGACACTAACTAAACGGCTGGAGAAGAAGCTTGACGGCAATTACACAAGAATGTTGCGAGCAATATTGAACAAGTCCTGGCGGCAACACCCCACAAGGCACCAACTATACGGCAACCTACCTCCCATCATGAAAACTATCCAAGTTAGATGAACCAGATATGCAGGTCACTGCTGGAGAAGCAGGGACGAGCTCATAAGTGATGTACTCCTATGGACCCCCACATATGGCCAGGCAAAAGCAGGACGACCAGCTCGAACATACATTCAGCAGCTATGTGAGGGTACGGGATGTGGCCCTGAAGACCTACCAGAGGCAATGAACGATAGGGAGAAGTGGCGAGAGAGGGTCAGGGATATCCATGCCTGCCGCCCGTCATGATGTTGAGGATGATGAAGAGTACCCAAATGTCAAGGGTTGTAAAAAATTACTACTTGGTAGCAGTGTCATGGAAATATAGTTATTAAGCTATTCTTTCAAATCAACCTAAGATTTTATGAAGCACCAACTAGAATTTGATGTGAAGCAATCCTTTCTATCACTGGAAACAATACTTTGTTTGTTTCGGTATTTAATAAGATATCAACTTTTGGGGGTTATTTCATGCCAAAGCCATCCTTTTTAGAAGGACAGTAGTGGTACTATTTAACCTATAGCTGGGAGGATAAAGGGGTTCATACCATATCATATCAAGGGTATTTGTCTGAAAGTAAATGTAATAGCACGACTGGAGTTTGAACTTGCTTACTACGATTCTGCAGTCCAGTACTTTATCCATTACACCATGGTGACACCTCTGGAAACAATATTGACAATTATTAATCAACTAAATAAAAATATTTTTTTGTTGCATATGGTTCCATTTTTTTATAGAGAACTACAGTAACCGATACTATAACTACCCTCACCAAAAATAAATAAACAAAGCAAGGATTCTTAAGGGGCCTTATAATGCTTGTTACTCAGATCATAATGACAAAAGTGAAATCACTCCCCACTGCATGCCTTACACTTTTGTCTTTTTGTCTTGCAAAGATAATCAACATCAATATAAAAAAAACCTTCCGTGCTTTACCATAGTGTAAGAGTATGCAAGCTAGTTTAAACTGACAATCATCAAAGTGAGTTTGATTTTCACTGAGTGTACCATAGATGGTACCTTATGTAACATTAAGCAAAGCTTTGTAAATATCAATATAAAACAAACTTTACTGTATTGCTTTGAAGCAATATTATGCCACATTGTAAAATCAGACTATCAAACTGAGTTTGTCATACATAATTAGCTATCTTGATTTTACAAGTTCTGCTTTTAGTACATTTCGTAGCATTTGATAAGAAAAATTTAAGAAGTTATTGTTTACAAGATGCCAGACTATTTTGGATAGGTAAGGTGTGAGTCAAAGGAATTGGTTGCATTGTTAAGTCAAGAGATGTCAAAACAGAGAAGCTGACAGTTGATAATAAACAATAGTTTAAACAACCTCTTATAGGATGATGTGTATATTGATTCAATATTATTATAAAGTAGAAACAGTTGAATTCTAAAAAGAGTTTTTTGATGAAAGAACTGATAATATATCAAATGGATGTGTGGATGCAGTTTGTGAATTCTACTACTTTCGGGAGTAAATGGTGAACCCTACCACAGTTCTCGTCAGTTTTGAAGAAAAAAAGTATGATAGATTTAGGAAAGTCCTCATGGTGTAATGGCTAGCGTTCTAGACTGTGGCCTTGAAGTAAATAAGTTCAAGCTCCAGTCAAGCTATCATGACCACAAATCATGATATGAAAGGAAAATTGTATGAATTTTGTTAGTGACCAAATACTGTTTTATTGTAGCTTTAATTGACAGGCAAGTAGACATTTTTTTAGAATTTCAATAGAAACAATAATCAATGTAAAACAATGAATTATCAGAACCAAACATAGGACCCTATCAGGTGCAACTACTCCAGGCTAGAGTGGACCAGGGAGTGATGGCAATGAAGGGGTACTCCACATTCCCTAAAGCTCCAGCATTATATCAGATTGTTTAGTGTCATATCTAGGACACTCATTGGGGTGGGAGTCTTACCCCTCAGCAGAGATGTAGTCAGTGTATTCTATTGCCAAAAAGAATTAAATCCTTTATTTTGGCAATGAATTTTAAGCATACAAACACAAAAAAACACTGACAAAATATGAATAGGCAAACAACAGAATTCTTAAACCCATTGATACACCTATTAAATCCGACAACACAAAAACAAAAGTAAACCAATCTGAGGCATTCATGGCATTATGATTATGGATATAGAAAATGGATCAGGCAAACTGAGTTCAAATTCTGGTCAAGGCTGTTTGCATTTCACATTGCACTAATACCCTGGGGAAAAGTATGCATCCAACTATTCTCTCTTCAGCAATGGGTAAATCAGACAGGCTAAGTGTTTTAAACTGGATAAACTTTGAATTTTTTGTATCGTGATAAGGAAGAGATATGCAGTGAAATAAAGAGTTAATCATTCATTAACTGAAGTGGTACAGTCCAACAAGCATTATAAGTCTTGTGCTGTGGGTGTTATGTCCAAAGTAGGTCTTACTACTGACCAAGATCTTGCAAAACCCCTGAGCTTAAGAAACACAATGTTTTTTTATACCTCAGTGGTACAGGAAGTCACGTGGTATGAGCCACTATACAACAGAATTCAAACCTGTTAGATACCATTTAAAAATCGACCTTATGTCTCATCCTACTTGTGGTGGAGGGTTTGATTTATTATAAAAGAAATTCCATCAAAATATGTGAATGTGGTTGTTAGCACACCACATGATGTAAAGTAAAGTTGGCAACCGTAGTCTAGGGTGACCTGAAGGGTCCCTTTTCGATAGCTATTACACAAAGGTGTAGAGGAGAGCACTACTCCTTTCCCTGGATTGCTCCAGTTTACCCTTGATCCATACCTTATAATGCTGAGGGCTAAGCAAGGAGGCATCAAGTACCATTTTTTGAGTTTTTGGTATGATTCAACCAAGGATTGAACCCAGGTGAACATTCTAACCATCATGCCAATGTATTCTGAAGCCCCCAAAATCATTGTGGGAAGAAACTACGTAAGTCAGATTTTTCTTCTTTTCAAACAAAACGGCACATAGAGTTCAACTTCCCTTTTTCTTATCAGACCAATCAATATCACTTCCACGCACACAATTGAACCATGTTACCAGCCTTCAAAAGAAGGAGCCATGTACTCACTCACAAACAAAACAGATTTGGTTTCTTTATGCTGAAGTTATCCTTGTAGAACTACAGTGATACTATCTAAACTAGGATTAGGGGATTCAAAGCTTTCCTAAGGGTATTAGTCTAAAAGGGAATGTAACAGCACAATTGTATTCCGAACTTACGTACTTACTTACTTCAAGGCCACAGGTCATTACTTTAGCAATTATAGCATGGTTACTCTTCCTCATAAAAACTTTATTATACATAAAGTGTGAGTCTGTTTTCATATTTCAATGAAGAACTTTTTCTAAATGACAAGCAAAGGAAAACAGACTCTTTCTTCATTTGAAGATACACAGGAACTATTTCTTTTTGTAATCATCATGTAGTTTTTAGTGAACATATACATGTTATGAGGTGCATACGATAAGTTTCCAGACTTTTTTCATATGGGCACTTTTATTGATAGTACACACATGAAACTCTAGTCACCTTCAAAGTAATCTCCTCCGGCTGCAATGCACTTGTTCTACCGTGCCAACAACTTCTGGAAGGCCCCATGGAAGTCCTCTTGTGTGAGCGTGTCAATGACCTTTCATCTCCTCAATTGTCTCATAACGACAGCCTCTGAGCTTAGGGAAGGATCAAGGTCTGGACTATAAGGAGCAAGGTCTGGACTATAAGGAGGCTGAGAAACTGTCTTGATGCCCATCTTGGTCAAATAGTCGGTGACAAGGATGGAGTTGTAGACTGGTGCATTCTCCTGTTGGAAATGCCACTGACCCGATTTTAAGAGTGATCGCCTCTTCCGATGGAATCTCTTCCTGAACTCCCTTAAAACCTCAACATAGTAACCCTAACTCTAACCCTTTGGCCAAACAACTCTGGTGTATTGACTTCCAAATTCCTCCCACACCTCTCATCATCCCTCACAAACTCCCTCCCTTCCTTCCTTCAATCTCTTATGCCACTCAAAAACTGATGCTCAGTTCATGCAAGATGGTCAAAAAGCAGTTTGAAGCATTCCATACATTTCTATGGCATTTTTTCCAAGTTTAAAACAAAATTTTATTGCATATGGTTCTTCTAAAGTGTCCTCACGTCCAGATTGCAATTTTGAAATTCACCAGCTGTGACAATCAGGCTTTAGTAGGATGTATTCCAATTGCTGCTGTAGCTGTTCATTTGAACCTAAAATCCTAAAAATTGGTCAGTCATCTCATAAGATGTATAGCAATAACATACTGAATTTTCAAGAGTCAATGACTATTTCAAATGCCCATTCGAAAAAAGTCTGAAAACTTATCGTATCCACCTTGTATTGTCGGCAAAAGCTTGGGTTTTCCTATTTTTTTCAGAGAATCATCTCTTTGAGTTTGTTTATATATCATGCTGTTGATTTTGTGAGTTCTGACGCTTGGATTTTAAGATCTTCAAAAATATGCATGGGCAGATACCTCACAATTTACTTTGTAAATCAAACCTTTTAAAAAGCTTTTGAAATTATCCAACACAAATATGCTGGAAATAACTTTTGCTTAATTTAACACCTTATTGAAAATAAGGTAGCAGGACTTGTTCCCCCAAAGCTCATGTACTAGTTCTGTGATTTAGAAAAAATTGTATAAGGATCAATGATAAAATAACCTTAGGAACCACAGATCTGCTAAAGGAAAAAAATTATAAACCACTGCTTATCTCCCTTTGATTTCATCCTGTTAATCCACTGTGTCAATAGTTTTTTTGGGTTGCTTGGAAGTAGGGAAGATATTTGATAAAGTTCCCACTCACTGAGGACCATTATTTGCAGTTGTATATTCATTATAGAGTAACACTGAATAACTATAAGAAAAGACAAGATGATCTCATTTAAACCAACAAAAAATTTAATACATACTTAATATACAATAAAGAATTGTAGAAAGAATCTGCAAACATGTCACAACTAGAAATATGTATATGTTGTTCTATATCTAGGAAAGATATGAATCCAACTATATGGAATAAATTCTAAAATGGAAAAAGATTTACTTGATAATGATTGGGAGTAAACTGGTCATAGTCATGTTGGCCCAATTGTTCAATGACAAGACAAGAGACAGCATTTCTACTGTTCAAAGAATAGAGGCCAAAAAAGAGTGAGATTAGTTTTCTGAACTGTCTCGTGGCAGTTCATGAGCCATTTAATAGACCTGCCCATTCTCTAAGAAAGACATTCACTTATTGTCTTCTTACATGCTATTTATTTTAATCTTTTTTATGTGTGCATGTGCAATGAATTTTTTAGCGAAAATCATTAGCAAAAAATTTTTATTGTAAAAGCCATTTGCAATTTATTTTCATAACAAAATATTTCTGAATGAATTTTCATAGTAAAATCTTTGACAAAGTATCCATATCACTAACTAAGAAGAGTTAGTTTGTTCTCTATTGATGGCCAAGTGGTTAGAAGTAGAGCTTTTATATTAAAAGTCATGTGTAGTGCATTTTTATTGCTAAAACATTTGCATTGCATCTTTACTGTCAAATCATTTGCAATACATTTTTATTGTAAAAATCATTTGCCATGCATTTTTATTGTAAGGTAATTTGCAATGTATTTTTATAGTAAAAATCATTTGCCATGTATCTTTATAGTAAAATTAATTTACAATGTATTTTTATAGTAAAAATCATTTGCAATGCATTTTTATAGTAAAATTCATTTACAATGTATTTTTATAGTAAAAATCATTTGCAATTCATTTTTATAGTAAAATTCATTTACAATGTATTTTTATAGTAAAAATCATTTGCAATGCATTTTTATAGTAAAATTCATTTACAATGTATTTTTATAGTAAAAAGCATTTGCAATGCATTTTTATAGTAAAATTCATTTACAATGTATTTTTATTGTAAAAATCATTTGCAATTCATTTTTATAGTAAAATTCATTTACAATGTATTTTTATAGTAAAAAGCATTTGCAATCCATTTTTATAGTAAAATCATTGGCAACATGTTTTTATATTAAAATCACTAGTGATGAGTTTTTATCATAAAAATCATTTCTGATGTATTTTAATAATAAGATCGTTTGCGATGCATTTTTCAAGTATAAAGCATTTGCGATGTATTTTTAAAATAAAATCATTTGCGATGCATTTTTATCGTAAAATCATTTGCAATGTATTTTGATTGTAAAAATCATTTGTGATGTATTTTTATTATAAAAATCATTTACGATGTATTTTTAAAGTAAAATCATTTGCAATGCATTAAAAAAATGGAATTATTTTTCTCTGTGTTTTCTTAAATTACAGTTAATGGCAATAAAGTTAAACCAAAAAAAAATTAAATGTTACATTAACAGAAATAAGTTCAGCATATAATAACACCATTTCCCCAGCTGAAACTGGAATCTTTTATTAGCTGAATACTTTACTAAATCCAAAATTAAATAAATTTTAAATTTATATCATCTAATGGTGTGTGGTTATTATCTTCCAGGCTACTTAAGTTTTATTAGCTTTTTCAAAACAGACATGTTTTGAAAAGTTAATCTTAAATTTCTTATCTATATCTCAACTTCTTATAATGGTCTCTTTATGTTTTTAGTTATTTGAAGTCAGTCGCGGCTATTTAGAAGCAAATCAAGAAAATCTCCAAACAAGGAAAATGGAAAGTTTATTGCCTCTTCTCTATTAAGATAAGGAAATTAAAACCGAAAAGAGAAATCTTTATCACTGGAGTTATTTCATCTTGTGTCTTCTTTTAAATTTAAACTTTATTGATTCACTATCATTCTGAGAAGGGTCATTATCATTCTAAGTGATTGTTCTGTCAATTGTTTCTTTGTCTTGTTTATATTAATAATACATGCAAGAAGAATGGCTGAATACATTCAGAGGATTAAGAGATAAAATAACATATCAGTATTTATGCACACAAATATATGTATATATGTGTGTGTGTGTGTGTGTGTGTAGAGTGAATTAGCATGACATATACAAACATGGTAGGTACTTGTGGTATATTAAATACTGACGCAGGAAGTAGTCTCAGCTACTCAAGTTCAAATCTCAGATGAGGCAGGTTACATTTCACATTGTACTAATAACCCAAGGAAAGATATGAATTCAACTATTTTACTTCTGGCTAAGGGTTTCATTTCTTTGTTTATTGATATATCAACCTTTGGAAGACAAAGCCATCCTTGGAGAAGAGAAGTATTGGTACTATTTAACCCATAGCTGGGAGGTTAAAGAAGGTTGGTTTGGTTTGGTTTGGTTTTATGGCACATCAACCATTGTAGGTTATCAATGTCAAATCCATTTTTATACATATAAACAGTTCTATTTCAAACAATTCTGTTTAGTATAACTATAGTTCTTTGTTAAACATATAGTTAAATGTCAAAACAGTTCTATTTCAAGCAATTCAGTTTAGTATAAGTACACAGTTTCACTGTCAAAAACAGTTCTATTTCAAACAACTCAGTTTATGATAAGTATACACTTTAGTTCTATTTGACCCATAGATAGAACCCTATCAGGTGCTTTCACTCTTGGCCAGAGTGGACCTGGGAATAATGGTAATGAAGGGGTACTCTGCAATAAATGGACATGGCATTTCTCCAAAGCTCTAGCATTACTGGAGCCTCACCATCAGATTGTTTAGTGTCATATCCAGGAAACTCATTGTAGGGTGGGTCAGTATATTCTGCAGCCCCACCTGACTGGGCAAGGTGAAGGGTGTTCATACCTTTCCTTTAGTCTGAAAGTGAATGTAATTGTACAACTAGAGTTTGAATTTACTTGCTACAATCTCAAAGTCCATGACATTGGTCTCTACACACTATGAAATTCCCCCTTAATAAATTGTTGGATATACCGAGCACCTTGGAATGGCAACTAGTCAAGGAAAAAGAAAACTGAATTCAGACCAGACCTAGAGAAGGATAAGTTCCACCAGGCTATTCCTGCCAAAGACAAACCAGGTTACAGGATAAATCTTTTCATTCTCTACATAAAAGCTACCTAAATTTAACAGTTATCACAATAGGAAATAGAATTATCAACCTGAGTTCAAATCCTGGACAAGGCTGTCTGTGCTTCATTTTGCACTTATTTCCTTAGAAAAAGCATGAATCTATCTATCCTCAGTCAGCTATGTAGAGCAGAACTAAATTCTTTTACTTTGGTCGGGCAACCAGTCTAGGAGAATAAAAATTCTAAATTTAAACTAATTGTTCTGTGTTTAGAAGTTGACCTTGTGACACATCCTGCCAATGGTGAGGAGGTTGGGTAAATATGTAGATACATATATGCAGATTGAATGGTCTAGTTTAAATAGCAACTGGATGTAAAGACTTCAAATGATACTGAATGAGAAATAACCAAAATGGAGGTTGGAAATGAAATGGAAATCTTTATAACATTAACAAAATACAATACTTGCCAGCAGTGTGAAGAAGGTAACTGCTATTTTTAGTGACTACTTGATGTATTTTCATCCCCTCACAATAATGTTCAACATTTATACATATAAACAGTTCTATTTCAAACAACTCATTTTAGCATAAGTAAGTAAAGTTGGCAACCATAGTCGAGGGTGACACCAGAAGGCTCTCTTTTCAATAGCTACTACACCGAGGTGTAGGGGAGGGTACAACTCCTTTCCCTGGATTGCTACACTTTACCCTTGATACATACCTTATATTGCGGAGTGTTAACCAAGGAGGTATCAAGTACCATTTTTAAAGTCTTTGGTATGACACGACCTGGGATTGAACCCAGGTCTTCTGGACTATTGGCAAACACTCTACCCATACGCCAGTGAGCTGGTTCATAAGTACACAGTTTTAATCTCACCATCAGATGAATTCAACAGCACACTTGTTGAGGGGTTCTTACCTCTCCGCAGAGAAGCAATTGTTGTATTCTACAGCCCCAACTGACTGGGCAACGTGTTTATAAGGAATAGGTTATACCCGTTAATGTTCATAGGTTGGGTATATAACAAAATGCAAAAACCAGACTGACAAAATTTGATCACTTACATGATAAAATCAATGCATATTATCAACTTAAATAACTAAGAAAAAATTAAGAAACTTAAATTTATTTTCTGACCAATCAGAAGCTTTCTTGCTTCTTTTTAAAAACCTAGAAAATAAGTCCCTACCATCTAAGTCTTTAGAAGTTAAATATTTTTACTCAAATTACCAGACAATTAAGCCACTCTTTCAGACCAACTTGTAGCAGAACTAATTTAACCTTTTTTTTATTACATATTTTTGTATCATCAAGGTGAATGAAACACAGAGAAGAATGAGTGCTTAATATATTCATTCAGTACCACTACCCATTGCTAAAAGATACACGCAAAAAAAAGACACCGTACAATAAGTTACAAACAATTAACAAGAGAATTTACAAGAAATTGAGGAGGGTCAAAATGCTGTAAAGCTAAACGAAGTAAGATCAGTCTAAATATTAATCAGCTTATTAAATCAACCCTCAAAGTCTTTAATTGTAGGCTACTTATGGCTATGAGCCAGTCCATTTGGTAGAGTGCTGAAGGGGTGTTTAGCCTCTCTACAACACATGTTACAAACACAAATTTGTGGAACTCAATCAAGAATGTTATTTTTTTAAAAAAGTTCTTATGTATAATTTGTGCTTGAATGAATAAAGAAATCACATATTGTAAAGTTACACATAATCCTTCTTCATTATTTCACACAATTTTATGTGGTTTGAAATGTCAATTTTAACATTCCCAATTTATAGCTGCAATAACTTCATACACAATCCTTTAAAATTGACACTAAATATAACATATATATAGCAGCATATTTACAAAATTAGATATGTATATATGCGCGCTTAACCTCTTCAGGTTGCCGTCACATAAACCTACCTCCTCAGATGGCCATCATTTGTGTAAAATAGAATTTTTATTTCTGATGAAGCTATCCCTATAGTGAAACATCTCCATTTAAAGTTCCATATTGTCACATATGTGTGTATTAAGGCAGTTGTTTTTTCTTGAACAATTTCCATTGTTTATAGATTTTTTTCATCTAATCTTTGAAGGTTTATGTTTTACTTCAATTTTATATTACATTCATATATATATATATATATATATATATATATATATATATATATCATCAGCCGCCAACCAGGGTGAAAAAATGTGTTATCACCCTGGTTGGCGGCTGATGAGGATAGAGTATCGCACATGCTTTCACACGTTGTATGATGAAAATTATATATATATATATATATATATATATATTGTTTATATTTACAGGAGCTGATTCCTGAGCATTCATTTATTATTGACATAACAACATTTAAAGGAAAAAAATGTAAAAACAATCTTCTTCATCTAATGCCAGTGCCAATGTGTATTCCATGATAGAAAGTAACAGTGTCAAAATGTCATGTCATGGTTCTAAAAGCACATAAGGTGCCATAAAATGACCTTCTATATAAGCCACAAAATCTAGCAGTAGGTGACCCTTGGGGTCAGGCAACTAATTGTGTCAGAAAATGACCTTTTAGGTCAGCTGACAGGAAGCACTTATAACAAGCAGGTCAGCCACAGGAATTTGAATAAAAAGAATACAATATAAGATTTGAAAGCAGTTTGATTTAGGAAATTGGGGTTTGTTGGAGATTTGGGGAACTGCTGGATTGGTGATGTCTGTCAAAAAAAGAAAAGCTGGAAATTGCAGCATTAAAATGCAATTATAAAACCTGGGGCATTTGTAAAATAATAGCATTATATATATATATATATATATATATATATATATATATATATATATATATATATATAATCAATGGGGATAAAATGGAACTAAAAAAAGTTATATTAATAGTGCTCAATACTAGTTTAAAGCAGGTTTAAAATTTCAAATATAAAAATTACACTCCTAATGGCCTCGGTCTGAAACCCACAATGGTCAGGAGATAAAATAAATCGACATGGCATTGCCCTTAGGTCTAGTGAGTAGAGTGTTCGCCAACAGCCTAGGAGACCAGGAATCAATCCCAGGTCAAAGCATACCAAAGACTCAAAAAATGGTACTTGATACCTGCTTGCTTAACACTCAATATTATAAGCTACATATCAAGGGTAAAGTGGGGCAATCCAAGGGAAGGAGTAGTTACCCTTCCCTACTCCTCTGTGTAGTAGCAATTGAAAAGGGAGCCTTTGGGTCACCCGTACTGCAGTCGTGAACTTTAATAACTTTTTACTTATTTCAAAAAATATTAAAAAAATTCTGCTAAAAACATTTATCCACAAAATCTTCTCTCTTGATGATGACTAACAGTCAAAATTATATGAGAAGATTTCAATAATTGGTAACAACAAAGAAATATTCCTATTTGACTTACCATTTTGGTTCATATAGATCCGTGTATTGATGAATATTTGCATGAGTTACCACATATATATTAATGAATACGTATTTGCATTTTCCTTTCAGAGTGAGAAAGGGATGAATCCATCTCTTCTCCTATCATCTAAATAAGTCGTAAGGCGGACTGGGTTCTTTAATCTTGGTTTAAGTTATATCCATCCCATAGTTATAGGGTTAGGTAAATACATACATTTCACCTTCATTTGAGCTCAATTTATGGAGGGGTGTCCTCGTGGTGTAATGGTTAAAGCGATGGACTGCGGAATCGTAGTACGTGATTTTGTACTCCAGTCGCGCTATTATGTTCACTCTCGGGCAAATACCCTTGGGAAAGGTATGAACCCCCTTATCCTCCCAGCTATGGGTTAAATAGTACCACTACTGTTCTTCTAGGAGAATGGTCTTGGCATTAAATAACCTAAAAAGAGTTGATATGCCATTAAACAAAGAAACCAAACCAATCAATTTATGGTTTAGTGAGTTCTGTTATGCATTATTTTGCCATTTTTCAAAACTCAAACCAATATTCTTCAAAAACTCTTTTACAGCAGCACCTGTCTGCTTCTAAAATTGGCAGGTAACGGATATTAAACTTACATTTTGTGTTCACCAACCTATATTTGTACAACAATAGGTTTTAAGATCATCACTTCAACTTTGTTTTATCTTATCAATTCCTGTTTTGTTTGCAAATAATGTGTAATTATTTATCAATGTACTTTCAAATAAATTTCCATAGATACATTAAAGACAAGTCTTCACTGCCAGAGTTCAGTGTAAGTAAAATGATAAATTTTGTGTCACACAAAGAAAAATGTGATACAATCCAAAAAAAAAAGTTTTTTTTAATTAATAAAAAACAGAAATAAGCATAAATCTATTTGAAACTTTTAAATACTTTTGAGACCTCTTTATAAAACCCAAGACATACTTATTAAAATATATTGGCATCTTAAAGAAGGAAATAACAGTCATTGATTTTAATTCATCATCTTGTGAATGATCGTAGCTTTAAACGTTTAAGGGCAGAGATTGAATTCTTCAATTTCAGAGAAAATAAATCTTTTTTTTCTTTTTTAATATTATTGAAAAATTGTGTCAACTTTTTGTTTTATATGGTATGTTTTATACATTGGTTAGGCCACCAGTTTCCCACTTTACTCTACAATATGTAATGAATATCAGTGTAATTTTTCACTTTTATTAAAGTTTCTGAGATTAAAAAAAAATGTTTGTTTTCGTGACCTTGTCAAGATTATGAATGTTTTCAGTCAGATATGGTTTATATGAAAAAAATCATTAAATTTCTTTCATTCTTGCAATAAAATAAAAATGTCGATGTTATAAAACAATCTAACAAAGCAGGGGTGAAATGTTCAAGTAAATTTCTGTGTTATATTCAAAATGACCTTAACTGCAGACCTTCTGTATTTATTTATTCATTCACTCATTCATTTTTTTTTTCTTTTTTTGGCTTCCAAAGAAAATACAGAACTCTAACTGGTAAATACAAAAAGCTCACCATTTATAAGTAAAAAAGAAAAAAAATCTTCTCAGATACAAAAGAATTAAGTCCTGAAACAGAGAATTTCACTCTTCTTTTCAACTTTCTTACCTCTTCTTCCAATTAGAATGAAGAGCTCCACTCTCATCCCTAATTCTGACACACAATAAAACAACCACAATAAGTATCTTTTCTGATTTATCTAGATTAGTGGAAATGTCTGCAGCAGCTGGATCAACTAAACACTGACACTACTCAAGATTTTTCTTTTATGTGACATGCTGACTGACGAACCTAAGCTCTGATTACTTACCCAGTCAATGTAAACACTTCTACATCATCTTACTGAGGGGATTGCTAATAGGCTTTCTCACAATATTCATCTACTTAAAAAAAACAACATATTTACAAAAGTCTTTATGGATTTAACCCCAAGTCAACCAATGAACCTAAACCAGATACTTTTAACAATAATAAAGAATTTTAAAAAACAAAAACAGAGAGAAAATACCCAAAATAGGTAAATAAAAAAAAGCTGTAAAAATGACTTGTTCACCCAAGTTGTTCAGAATAAGGATTTAAAAGGTGTGTGAATCATGATGTTTGTTTTAAACTTTGGTACATATTAAACAAACCTTTTGCCATGAGCAGGTAAAATTTTAAGTGGAGTACAGCTGATTTAGAATCAGAGTTTTCTTTCTCTTATACTGGTTGCCTTACCAAGGCTAAAGAACACCTGTCTACCCATAGCTTGGGGGATAATATGGATTCATACCTTTCCCAAGAGCATCAATATGAACTGACATACAAAAAGTCTCATTCAGGGTTCAAACTTGGGTTGCCTACTTCATTTCCTAATTCATTAGAAGCTACACTAATACCAGAAAGACAGTAAAAATAGTTGTGTTTAAGACTATAAGGTGCAGGAGCAAAATATGGAATAGTTTTTAAAACATTTTTTTTTATCTGATTAGTCAAACAATTTGAAAAATATGAAAAATCTAAATTTTCATGATTAGCTCTATCATTCAAGCATTTTTTAATTAAAATTTAGCCCAATATGAGTGACCAAGAAAAGAAACAATAAAGAATCTATGATTTGCTTAATGCCAAAACCAAGCCCAAAAAATTTCCAAAATAACTGGAGTTTCTTTATGACCTCCATCAAGTCCAGACCTTAACCCCTTGATTATACTATATGGGGTCTTTTAGAAAACAAAACAAATGCAACTTCCCATCTAAATACTCATTTGCTTAAGACTACTATTGAGGAGGAATGGAATAAAATATCTGAAGATTTTCTTTTGAAGGTATACAAATTCTGTCAAAGGCGTGTTGATACAATAATAAAAAAAATGGCAGACATTTACTGTTTTGTGTCTATCTCCTTATTTTGTTATTTACTTTTTTAAATCAAAATTAATCCTGTTTTATTATAGAGTCGTTTATTATTATACTTGAAAATTTCTAATTGTCTTCCGCATTCTATCGTTATAAGTTGATCTTGTTGAATTCATGACTCTTAGCTGAAGTATAAGTACATACTCTGATGTCAAACAACTCAGAATGAACAACCAACATCAAGTAGAATTTAAACTTTGTAAAAATGTAAGCTGATTTTATTGAGTAAGTGTTGATGAAGAAAAAGTTCCATTCTCTTCATTCAAGTCATATTCATTTTTTTTAGTTCACTAAGAATGTCCAAGAACAACAGTGTAATTAGGGATTTTGTCAAGAAAAAAAAATGAAAAAAAGGAAAGGAACTCACTCAAAATGAAATTGGCGTGTATCACTTTGAAATTTATCTTTTATTGCTTTTAAGAAATGGTAACTCACATACATAGATCTTAGTAAGTAAGACAAACAGAAACTCATATCTACCATATATACTCACATATCATGCAACTTTCTGAGACAAAACTAGTGTGCCAACAATTTCCAAAAGGACAAAATGCAGGTCTCAGAAAGTTACATGATATATGAGGATATTCTGTATTACATTCTGTGACAGGTTAGAAATTGAATCTCTTTTGCACACTAAACAATCTAACAACAAATGGTACAAGAAATTTGAAACAATCGGATCTTTATGTAAAAGTAAAAGTCCTGGGAGACTATAAGTTTCTAAAAAAACTAAAGGAATTCATTCTTACTGGTTATCTACACCATTTACATAAATCCATGAGGAAAGCAGGTTAAAATTAGAAACCTGGTCAGAAAATTTTGCAGAAATGGTTGAAAATGATTCTTCACAAAATGCAGTAATTGCAAAGGGTTCAGAACAAAACCAGAAGTCAGGATTTTAGAACAAATGCTAGAGAAGATAAGATGGAGATGGTTTTGTAGAGTGTCTAAAATTCAATGATGTGTCGACTTAGTTTCATTGAATAACTTTCAAATATTTCTCTTAAAAACTTTATTCTGAGTCTCAATATCTCAAATAATTCTGTTAAAAATAAATTTTTACACTATTTCTTTTGCTTGGTTTAATGGCATATCAACCCCTGTTGGTTTATTTCATGCTAAGATCAGTCTTTTTTTCAAATTAAGGGCTTCAGGTAACTAATGATGAAAATCATTTTTGTTTGTTTCTTTGTTTTTAATGGCATATCAACATTTGTGTGTTATTTGGTGCCAAAGCCATCCTTGCAGAAGGACAGTCTTTGTATTATTTAACAAAGAGTATTAGTCTAAAAGTGAACATAATAGTGCAACTGGAGTTTGAACTCGCTTACAAGAATGTCACAGTCCAGCGTGTCCACTAAAATGCCACAGAGATGCCCCCTTATTATATGTAAACTATTATAACCTCAAGTAACAATTCTTTTTACTACTAATCTATACACATTTATATGGTTTCCAATAAATTCCTAAGTAATAATAATAATGATTTGTTTTCACACAGATATATGGTTCCAAGTATTTCTATCTAATACAAATAGTTTTCAAATGGATCTATTTGACCCATAGATTGCACCCTTATAAGTACAACCATTTCTGGTAAGAGGAGACCTAGAAGTAATGGCAACTAGTATCTATATCTACTACAAATAATTTTCCCAGTTATATGGTTCCAAGTATTCCTAATCTAATACTAATAATTTTCAAACAGATCTATTTGACCAATAAATGGGAATCTAATCGGTATGACTTGGGAGGACCTGAGAGTAAAGGGATGAATTTACACTCTTCAGACCTCCAGAACTATTGCCTTACCACTAAATGTATCGGGTTGAGTTATAAATTATTTTCATTTTTTAAAAGCAAGTGGTCACTATTCATTTCAAACTTCAAATGTTTTGAATGCAACAAAAAGTTACCCAGTCAAGGAGTGCCTTCATCAGTTATTCTTATTTGCATAATTAAAGAGTTTAAATCATAATTTAATCTATGATCTCGCCCCTTTTAAATGAAGGAACTGAAATTGCATATGCAGCCATTCGGTGAGAGTTTAAGAATAACAAAAATGCAGCAGAAACAGTTAAGAAAATTTGTAATGTTTCTGGCCAAAGTGTTTTTACTGACCACAAAGTCCAAAACTGTTTTTCAAAGTTTCATTCAGCATTGGGAGAGGAACCAAGACCAGGCTGCTCCTCAGTTCTTGATCAAGATGATTTAAGAATTTGTACTTGACCTAAGCTTATCCCAATCTACAATATATCACTACTTGAAAAAAATAGGAAAAATAAGCATGAAAATCTTAGAAAATGCCCTGAGATAATAAGAGAAACGATGTGCATAACCAAGATAATACAAGGCTATATTCTCTACGATTCATGCAGGAAAAAATATTTGATTTAGGCATGTCAATTCTATCTGATCCACTACATTCATTAGAACTTACACAAGTGATTTCCATCTTTTCCCTTCGCTACAATGACAAAAAAATTCTCATGAAGATCAGGTAAAACGTTTGCAGAAAACTTCCTGAACTCAAAACTAGCTAAATTTTACTTGATAGGAATCAACAAGCTGCCTGATAAATGGCAGGAGGTGATTCAAAATAATGGTGAATATATTATTGATTGAAATTTATTCATTGTTGAATTATTCATGAATAAATTATATTTTTGTAAAATGGAAGCTATTATGACTCCATTCAAATGTTCAGTGTTATGATCAGAGGTCTCCATTTTTTTTAGGGAGATCTCATGCCTCTAAAAAGGATGCAGTTGGTATAAAGTACAGACCAGCAAATCAGGCAGATTTCTTTTTGTAAACATCCTATATATATATATATATATATATATATATATTAAGAGAGAGAGAGAAAGTGAGTGTGTGTGTGTGTGTGATTTGTTGAATGTGTACCATTACTTGGTACTTTAAGACATTCAAAGCATTCCTAATATTAGAATCTGTTGCAGATGTCATTTTACAACAACTGGAGTATTTGGCATTAGAGCCAATCATGTGTAGAGAAAAATGCTTAAGAACTGGACGTTAGCCAGGGTGGGGAGGAAAGGTCATGTGTATTGGCAAGTCAAGTGGTCGGATGAGATATGCAGACAGAGGTGAAAAGAGAACTTGTCCCAGATGCTAAGTAACAGTTATATCCATCTGGTCACTTAAATATAGAGTCTTCTTTTATTATAAAGCCACATAAATAGAGCCGATGCCCACTGCAAGTATCAGACATTTAAGTGGATGGACACTCCTCAGAGAACAAAATTGCAGGCAGGAATGACAACGGAATTGGCAGGAGAAGGATGCATATTGGTAGTTTGATCAATTTCAGATTTTCACTCAGCTTCCGTATACTGGCTTTCTGAAAATGTATTCTTATCTAAGTATATTAACATTGGTGGCTGCCTGCTATAATTTACCAGAGGTAAAAATATATGTAAGTAAAACTCGCCATCTAATACATCTAGTCATAGAAAAGCAGGAAGAGAAAAAAAATTTGGAGCAGACTCAATTTTTTTTCTTTTTCTAATGGAATCAGAAAAATGAGAAAATAAACATGGCTTCTTAAAGTTATTATAGTAAATGGTCCTAACATAAATTTTAACAGCACTACTTGGGTATCATAGATTTTACTTCACAAAAGATCATAAAAGAAATGCTGTTAATAGAACCAGTATAATATTGATACCACTCCAAATAAAAGATTCTAAAATTATAGATCAATAAATCTGTAATCTAACAGAAAGATATAATCTGAAATGTTCACAGTATTATGTGATAAATAGAAGACCACTGAGTTAACTGCATTAACACAATAGATTAATTGATTGACTGATTATAATGGCATCTCAACCTTTCTGGTGTTATTTCATGCCTACAGGTTTGGGAATTATGGTCATTATACATTTACATTTAAATTTTTGTGTAGTAGTTTCTCAAGAGTTTTTGAATGCACTTATATAATATCAAGTATTCCTACTGAAGAAAAATCATTTTTAAAGATATTTGGGAACTAAACAGGTTCTGCCACTCAAACTGATAAGTAATGGCAATAAAAGGGGGTACTCCAAACTCCCCCGGTATTCAAAGCTGGTGCTTTACCAGCAGATGCTATTTAGTGTTTGAATCAGGACACCCTTTTTCTTTGAGGTGGTCCAATTCTTCAGAAAGGAAAATTCTATAAACATAATCTTAGCTCTGCCAAAATGATTATAAACTAATGAGAAAAATTGAAATAATATTTCTTTGTAATTACTCACTTTTGAATTTTTAACTTATCTAAACTAGTTTATATATATATATATATATATATATATATATATATATATATATATATATATATATATATATATATATATATTATAAACTGGTTGAGATCAATATATATATATATATGAATATATACACATAAATATATGTATATATATATGCACACATAAGTATACAGACATATATATGCATATACTTATTTTATATGTGTGTATAAATACATACATATACATATATGTTTTACATGATTTTACATATATATATATTTTAAGTATAACATATATGCATATATATATAGATATATACATATGTGTATATATGCATACATAAATATAAGTATATATTCATAGAAAAATATATATATATATATATGTAAGTATATAGGCATATACTTATATATATATATATATATATATGTAAGTATATAGGTATATACTTACATATATATATATATATATATATATATATATATATATATATATATACACACAACCAAATGTATATGTATATATATATTCACAAACACTCCTATGCACATATTCTTATATATATTTATATACAGACATATATATATATAAATATACATATAATGAGGAATGCTGAAGGACATATTGGCTAAAATGTGAGTATGACAATAAAGAAGATGTGAATATTCCTAATATTCTAAATGATAATTGTATATAAAATACATATTAACAAACATTCTATCTTGGAGCATTAAAGGCTGTGTTTATGTAGTAATCAATGGCAGGGTTTTTGTTTTCATTTACAAACATATAAGAAAAGACAGAGCATGTTAAATTAAAAGTGATAAAACTTATAATTTAAATCAAAGCCTTCATTAAAAGCTCCAATACACAAAGTACAGTTAAAACAACGTTTCTCAATTTCATGGTCAAACTTCAAACATAGTCATTAAGTGAATGGATTTTCAATTCAGATCACTGTTGACATTGTAGTGCATTACGAACAATGAGTATATAAGGCAGATTTTCTTTCCCAGTATTATTTTCAATGATTTTTGGCTCAGTCAACTGGGGCTGCAGAATACGCCAACTACATCTCTGCTGAGGGGTAAGACTCCTCCAATGAGTGTCCTGGATATGACACTAAACAATCTGATGTTGTAGCTCCAGTAATGATGGAGCTTTAGGGAATGCAAAGTAATCCTTCATTACCATTGCTCCCAAGTCCACTATGGCCCAGCATGGAAGCACCAGATAGGGTCCTATCTATGGATCAAATAGAACTAAACTATGTACTTATGCTAAACTGAATTGTTTGAAATAGAACTGTTTTGACATTTAATTGTATGTAAACAAGCAACTGTACTTATGTTTAATTGAATTGTCAGAAATAGAACTGTTTATAGGTTAAAAATGGATTTGGCATTAAATAACCTATGATGGTTGATATGCCATTAAACCAAACTAAACCAAACCAAATCCAATGATTGTTGAATCCACATTCAGTGATTAGATGACACAGGTGAAAAATACAACACACTGTTGAACATTTACTCTCTATCCTTAAAAATATTCGCTTGTGGTGAGAATGTAAGTCTCCTTTTATCGGTTGGTTGTTGTTAGTGTCTGCTCCTGTCTAGTTGTTGTCTAGGTTTTTTTTTCATTATACTCCTTATGAGTTTTCACGCCAGCATGAGCAGGAGCCTGAGTGACAACAAGTCTCCTCAGGTCTCTTAGTAGTCTGGCCAATCTCAACAATGTTTCAGTAGAGATGGTCTTGACTTATCCTCTGATTTCCAATGCTTCCAGTGCCTTTTCTAAGCCTTAGGGGACCGTTCAAAGTGTGCAAATTACAAATTGCATCACCATCACCCTTATGTTCTACAGCTTTCTTAGTTCTCTGGCAAGGTCTAAGTACTCGTCTTGCTTTTCAATTTCTTTGGTTTTCACTCAGTAGTCTGCTGGGCCAGGAAAATCCACCAGAAGACAAGTTCTCTTTTTTTAATTTTTTGTTAATTATCACTAGGTCTGGTCTTCTGGCCAAGATTAGGAGATCTGCTTGTATCTCCAAATCCTGGAGAATTGTAGGCATCTCATTCTCTGGGTTTGTACATATACTATTTAGCAGTATGGTTAAATTTCAATTTTTTGCACCATTCTTGGTGGATCTCCTTACCTACCTAGTCATGACTAGTCATACTCCCTTTGCACAAATTTTCTAAATTTACTTACGGCGTTCCAAAAAAGACCGTCGAAGCAATAACGATTCTCTATAGAAACACCAAAGTGAAAGTATGTTCACCGGATGGATACACTTCGATATTGTAGCAGGAGTACTGCAAGGGGACACGCTAGCCCCATACCTCTTTATAATCTGTCTAGACTATGTGCTTAGAACATCAATCAATAAAATCAAAGAAAATGGCTTTGAGCTGACAAAGAAAAGAAGCAGAAGGTACCCCACAAAAACAATTACCGACGCCGACTACACCAATGACATAGCGATTCTGGCAAATACACCCAACCAAGCTGAAACACTACTGCATAGTTTGGAATGAGTCACCACAGGCATTGGCCTCCATATCAATGCACACAAAATGGAATACATGTGCTTTAATCAAACAGGCGACATATCCACACTAGACGGAATCTCCCTGAAACTAGTACACAAGTTCACCTACCTAGGAAGCAGTGTCTCATCAACCAAAAAAGATATCAACACGCAGCTAATGAAGGCATGGACAGCTACTGATAAGCTATTGATCATATGGAAGTCAGACCTGACTGATAAAATGAAACGCAGCTTCTTCCGAGCAGCGGTCGTATCGATACTGCTAAATGGATGCACTACTTGAAAGCTAACAAAACGGCAATTACACAAGAATGCTGCGAGCAATATTGAACAAGTCGTGGAGGCAACACCCCACAAAGTACCAACTATACCGCCACCTACCTCCCATCATAAAAATTATCCAAGTTAGACGAACCAGACATGCAAGCCACTGCTAGAGAAGCAGGGACGAGCTCATAAGTGATGTACTCCTATAGACCCCCTCATATGACCGAGCAAAAGCAGGATGGCCAGCTCGAACATACATACAGCAGCTCTGTGAGGTTACGGGATGTAGCTCTGAAGACCTGCCAGAAGCGATGGGTAGGGGGGGCAAGAGAGATTCAGGGATATCTATGCTGGTGGCACGACATGATGATGATGATGACTTATGAGATCAGCTTTTTTGTTTTTGTATCCACTTACTATAGTCTTGCGAATCATCTATTTTCACTAAAATATAATTGGTCTTTTTGTGCTGCTGTTGGGAAAGATCATTATTATCATTAAAAAAAGAAAAGGTCATTATTATCATTAATATTCTGCTTTGCATACTCATCAAGCTAAGCCTTGGACTATTTGTTACTATGTCGAGGTAAAAGATCTTTTTGATGGATAGAGATCTAATTCTAAGATTCTAATTCGTATATCATCATTATATCTGTCGTAAGGAAATTAATAAGTGAGCATTACTGAGAAGGACAGTCTTCAGGACTTCTTGTGTCTTGATGTTGTCAGTAATTTTCTATATAACAGATATAACTATGATATACTGATTAGAATCCTTCATTATTTCCTTTAACAGAAGCATCATTATCATCCTAATTCACTGTGCAACAGGAATTCTGAGTCTTGTATTAATGCTTTAGATTTGAATGCTTTAAATTTGAATTTAAATTTTGAATTCTGAGTCTTGTATTAATGCTTTATATATATGAATATATACACATAAATATATGTGTATATACATATAGGCACACATAAGTATACATACATATATATGCATATACTTATTTTATATGTGTGTATAAATACATACATATATGTTTTACATGATTTTACATATATATATATTTTACGTATAGCATATATGTATATATATATATATATATATATATATATATATATATATACACACACAACCAAATGTGTATATATATATATATACACACACATACAAACACATATTCTTGTATATATTTATACACAGACATATATATATATAAATATACAGATAATGAGGAATGCTGAAGGACATATATATATATATATATATATATATATATATATATATATATATATATATATATATGTGTGTGTGAAGAAAAGTAATGATTGATTCATTGATTTTTAACACTGTATCAATCTGTCTGGGATTGTTTTATACCTAGATGTTATGGAATTGTATACATCGTACATTTATATTTATATTTTTGGTATAGTTTCTTAAAGATTTTTTTCACCCACTTAACTAATACCAACTGTTCCTTTCTAATACAAATTATTTGCCCACAGTTTTATGATTTTAAGTATTCCAGTCTGATACTAATAATTATATGGTTTCAAGTTATCTAATAATAATAATAATCATTTGTCTATATTCAGCTATATGATTTCAAGTAACTAATAATTATCCTTATATAGCTTCAAACTTTTCTTGATACAAATAATTCTTATGTATTTACCAACTCCTCCCCATGAGCAGGATGTGATGTAAGGTCAATTTTTAAGTGGAGTTAAACAGGTTTGAATTCAGCATTTTCCTTCTCCTAAACTGGTTGCCTAACCAAGGTTAAAGAACTCAGCCTGCCCTACCATTTGCCCATTGTTGCAGGGAGAATAACTGGATTCATACCTTTACCAAGGGTAATAGAGCTATGTGAAATGCAATCAGCCTCATCCAAGATTTGATCTCATGTCACTGTATCTATTTCCTATGACGATAACCGTTACATGGAATTATATAACAGTAAGTATTCCTACTGAATATGAATAATTTTTGGATAAATCTATTTGTCCCATAGATGGGATTCTAACAGGTACTACCAATCTGGGTCAGAATGAACATGGGAGTAATGGCAATGAAGGTTTACTCAACACTCTCCTGAGCTCCTGGACTGAAGCCTCACCAACCAATGTCTAGTGTAATAGTAATATTTAAAATTGATTCAAGACTGTGATAATTATCAAGCTCATCTTTAAAAATATTTATGAAAGAATACTGCAGCCATTCCAAAGATTTTCATGATTGTTTATGACAGAAAATATGGAACACTTGCTCCTAATGGGAATTAAAAATAAATGAGCTCTGATTTATAGACCCAGTTAAAATTATCAAACTTGTGAAAAAAAAATAAAAAAAGAATTTTTAAAAAAAGTAAAGAAAGAAAAAAAATAAGAATAAACTGTTTATTACAAATGTTTTGTTTTATTGAATTTTCAGCCAAAGTAAAATAATTGATTTTTCAGCAGTTAATTTTGAAGTGTAAATGCATTTATTAAGCAGAGTAATTACGAGAAGTTAATTGAAAAAGAACCAGAAAACATATCTTGAAAATGTTTTGGCAATTTTTAAAAACCTAGTGACAATTTCTTTTCATTAGAATATTGCTCTGTTTAATGGAAGCCAGTCTTCCAAACAGATATTCATTAATTGTTTTAAGCCGGGTTAGGGAAAATATCTTAACTGACAAAATTATAATCAAAATCTGAATCAAGGAGAAACAGACCACATTCTCCTCTTAACATTTACTGAGATCCACAGACTGGGATATATAGATAAACAGATTGATTGTGGAGAATAAAGCAAGTTTCAGTGAAACAGGAATATCACCAAATGATTTTTAAATTCTAAGTCGTCATTCACATTAACTGGTATGTATTCACCTAAATACTGAGTATGGTAGGAGATCAAAATTAGCAATCAGTTTTGTAGCAAGCTGAGTCAAATACTGAACAAGCTCTGAAGAAGGAGAGTTCTTTATGGCATGTTAGAGCATTTTATCATGCACACATGGGCAAGTCCATTTCCTGGAATATGATTGGTTGCTGGTCAATACGTGGGCATATTTGAATACATATATATATATACATACCAGCTTTTAATTTAGTAATTTTGAAGGGACTGTATTGAGTTACAGCCTGTTTTATTTTTGTCTGCCAACTAAACTATAGTAGGATACCTTTATTCCGTTAAATGTTATTACTGTTATTATTCTACACTAACCACTCCACTGCAAGAAGGTTTAGTGAATTGCTTAGTTCATGCATCAATTAGATACCCCACAGAGGACATGTACCCACTAACACACATTCAGTCATAAAAAAACCCTTGAACTCTATCCTGGTTATTCCCACATAACAAGCCAGGCCTTAAAGAACAGCTCACCCATCATACAGTTCCACCTGCACACAGAGGAAGGAGAGGGGAGATGTAGAATTTGCCACCCTGATATGTATAATTACAACAATAATAATAACAATAACACTTACCAGCACAGGAGTTCCAACTTGTGTCCAGTTGGTAAACAAAAATAAAACAAACTGTAACTCAATGCATACCCAGTATTTGTTAAACACCTTTTTTTATTGTCAGAACTGGATGCAGTGCCATAGTGGTTCCAAAAATGACTTGATCCCCATTGGTATTTCCCTAAAAAGGGGTGCCTCAGGCACCAGGCAATAAACTTAGCCTTAGAGGATTAAAGTCTGGGGTGACGCCCACCAAGGCTCAAGAAATGCCAATCTTAGTGAACATGACATGAATGCCAGCTTCCTGGAATCCATGTCAAACGGCCTCAACCAACTGCCACCAAAACCAAGACACACCCAAACTGATCCATGTACTAGGGGAACACAGCCAGCCAAAGTGTGTCTCAGCCCAATGGGCCAGACTGTAACTCAATGCAGACCCTGTGCTACAACTAAACAAGCTAGTATTTATATACTAATATGTCCACTCCTACGCCAGCAACCAATCACCATCCAGGGAATGGACTTACCCACATGTGCATAATGGAATGCCTCAATGTACCTTAAATCTACTTCTTTAGCATTCAGTTAGATCTAGCAACTGAGTACTAACTTTGTCAACCTACCAAATTCAACTGTCCATTTTCCTGAGGGTCTTCTTGGGTTATTTGATGCCAAAGTAATCCTTGTAGAAGATTAGGCACAATATCATGAGGACTACTCTTCAAGTAAGACATAATACAAAATCAATTCTAAGTGGTGTGAATTCAAAATTTTCCTTTTCCTATACAAGTTGTCTTATAAAGGCTCGAGAACATAGTCTGATCTAATATTCCTTCACACCAGTGGGGAAAACAGATGGATTAATACCTTTCACAGGGATATTAGCACAAAGTGACCAAAAGCCAACAGTATTAATTTGCTGTTCTGGTTTTGTACCAGGCCATCTAGCATAAGTGCCTGGAGGCCAAACAATGACAAGCATAGATTCACATCATGCTAGACTGTCAGGTCTAGTGATTGTACTAGCAAGGTCACCTGGCTTCGAGCAATGAGACTTAGCAAAGGCAAGCTTAGTTCACATTGCGCCTAGAGACCAGCTTTGACCAGCAGCACACAAGCCTCAGTTCATGTGCAACCTCCCCATCCCCTAAATTCTCACAATTAAAAAAGACCTTGTTTCAAATCCTGCCTGGTGGGAGGCATGGATAAATATCTAGTATAAAGTGAATTATAAACAACCTCATCCAGGATTTGAACTCGGGAAGCTGATTCCACTTCATAAGACAATAACCATTACACTAAGTGTACCTCCAACACAAAAACTAATGGACCACCAAGACTAAATATCCCAGAAGTTGATTCACAGTAAAAAAGGAAAAAGTTGATCAGTACATTTTTCTGAGGGCCTTAAAGCAAAATGAATGCAAACAGCTTGAACTCAATGTGCCAATTCCAAATCCCATGCCAGAAACCTTCACACCACCTGTCTTCCTTGTGGGAGCGCATAAGTATCTAATAATGCAATATTCTTAGTAGAGAACCTCTCAACATAAATAAAATCCTCACAGAAATTCAATGTCTGACTGAACACAAGGTCTAACATGAGTGATTTTATCCGCTGGCTACTTACAAAGGAGCTGACTGTATATGGTCTGAAGCAGAATAATGACAATGAGTCGATTGGCTCAGAGGGAAAAAGAGAGAGAGAAAGAAGAAAGTGAAGAGGGAGGGAAGAGGGAAAAAGATGCTGCAAAGTCATTGCTCATGTCAGGTGGCGAGAGAATTGCACATGACATATTTGCAGGACATGCAAGCAGATGTAAAAGGAAACATGATTTTATTCATACAGAGACATCTACTTAGTTACATACTAATCTATTCTCTACCCTATCTCTCTCTCACTTGCTTTTTTTCTCTAACTCCCTAATGTACATCTGTTTATTGATCTGAAGGTGAAGTGCCTGTCTACTGATCTGTCTACCTGCCGATGTTGTACAATATGCATGTCAATATTCTATGTATTAATCTCAGTACATATCTACCAGTTTATATAGATCTTTGCTACACATATATGTATAAACATTCACACATATTCATATATATATATATACACATGAATATATATGCACACACACACACACATATATACACGCACACACATATATATATATGCACATATATGTACATACACTCAAATGTATATAAATACATATATATATATATTTCTTTCATATATAAATATATATATATATATATATATACACACATATAGACATATTCACATATATATATATATATATATACACGTACATGAATATATACATGCATATTTATACCTACATGTGCACATACTCATATGTATAAATATGCACATATATCAACACTTCCTTATATATATATATATATATATTCACAGATTTATTTATACATATATATATATATATATATAGGCATAAATATCAGCAACCCTATTCTCATTCCAATGTAGGAGTTCAATCTTCTCCAAAACATGATGAGTAATGGGCCTTATCATTCTATGCTGGCTCTTGATATTTCAACCATATTTTGGAGGAAAAGAGATATTCATGATATCTCTGAGTGTATTAGTTAAAAGTGAAATGCGAATGCCTGAGGCTGGAATTTGAATCCAGTTTCCCTATTCCTTTTCCCATGCCGGCAACCATTTTGCCATTGAAACATCCATACCTACGCAGAAAGAAAATAAAATTGCTGCATCCAGAATATATTTCAATTTACTTGAAATTAAATGTACCAGGTAATAAGGCAGGATGACAGCAGTTCACCACATACTCAAATCAATATATATGTAAGTACCCAAAGAAAGGATGTATCAACTATACTCAAACCTTATAGTAATTCACTTTATATCCTTCTTGAACAAAAACCTGAATTCTCGCATACCTATCAACATAGAGACAGCAATACTTTATTTCATAGCAAAGAATTTCAAAATATTATCTAGTATTTACTAACATCTAATAAGCATACACAATACTTAAGTCAGAATTGGCTTCATCCTTTAGTGTGCTGAAATTTTATTTCTTGATGATGAGGTTGCAAAGTATGTATCATAAATTAAACTGAAATTATAGTACCCACTATTCAATAAAAACAGTATTAAAAAAAGACCTGCTCAATAAATACTAAGTATAGAGCAATTATGATAATATTGAAAAATAAAAAGCAAATAAGATAAATAACTAACAAATCTGAGTTTTACAAGTCCGATCATCAGACACATGAAACTCAGAGTAATGCATTATTGATCTTAAATATATATATATATTGAATAAATTAATATAAATGAAAACGCATAAAATAATAAACAAAATGGTAATGCTGAATAAAAACCCTTGAAAATAATAAATCAAACACAACAGAGTAAATAAATTGACAAATAACAAAATAACTACAGTTTAAACTTGACTACTCTTCCCAGAATGCCTTATAAACTAGATCACTATTACCATCATGCCCTACATAACAGTGTATAAAAGGATACTCACTGTTAGGGAATCATTTTGATGATCACTTAAGTGAGAAACTGACAATCACCATGTGCCACTGAATTTCTGTCTACATTATCCTAATTTAGATGTATTTGTTCTATCACTGATATTGAACACTTTATTTATAAATGAAGCAAACTACATTATGTACATATATAGAGTCATGGTAAACTTTTGATGGCTGTATTTTTACCTCATCAATAGACACCACCCTTATGGATGAGTCGCAGTAGTTTCCTGACTGAACTATTTGATCCAGGATGTTGACCTGTAGGGTTCTTCTGCCCAGCATCAGGTGAAGTGTACTGTTGACCCAACGTTGGGTTCATCTGCCTTACTTCACGTCCATCATTCTGTTTCCCATAACTTAAGAGGTTCAACTTGTAGGTTTAAAAAAAAATGGAAGAAATCCTGGAAGCAACACCCCGCAAAACAACAGTTGTATGCCTACCTACCTCCCATCTTCAAAACTATCTAAATTAGATGAACAAGACATGCAGGACACTGCTGGAGAAGTATGGATGAACTCATGAGCAACGTTCTCCTATGGGTACCCCTAGACATGGATGTGCAAGTGTTGGATGACCAACTTGAACTTATCTACAATGGACACAGGATGTAGTGTAATTGACTAACCTGAAGGGAGAAAGAGAGTCAGAGAAATCGGTGCTAGCAGCACAACAGGATGAAGATTATATATATATATATATATATGTATTGATAGAGAAAGAGAGATACTTGGGTGAAGGCTCTGGTTGATATACTGTTGGTCTTTTTGTCATAATATATGAATATACATAAAAAAAAACTTATCCAATAACCTATTTTGGTCATGAGGGTGTTAATTTGTCTTGAAAAGAAATAGTCTGGTTGAGATGACCCTTTTCCAGGTTAAAAACTGGTTTGAATTCAGAGTATTCCTTCTCCTAGACTGGTTGCCATACTAAGGTTAAAGAATCCAGTTTGCCCGACTGTTAACTCATAGAAAATAGTTGGATTTATACACTACCCAAGGATATTAGCACTATGTGAAAAACAAACAGCCGCATTCAGGATTTGAACTCTGGTAGCCAAATCCCTTTGCAACAACTATTATGCTATGAGTGTCACGGTTGCACCACTAGTATCACCAATTTGAGTATATACATTTTTTTTTAATCAGCATATAACCATTCAAAACTCAATATTTTAAAACCCATATGATCATTACACCCCTTTTTTCTATCCACTTATAATCTTAAAAAGACTTTAATTTACCTTCTCTATTTTTTTTTATATTTCAAACATGCTTTGGTGAAATCCATATATGCTTAGTGTTTGAAATTCTGGGAATATTTAAGTGTTTACGCTTTCCATATTGTCTTTCAAATTTACAGTGTGCTTATACAGAAATCAATAAGTCCTAAAAGTCACTTTGATCTTCAAGTTAAAATAGTTAGCAGGATTTCGATTTCTCATCTTTCAAAACACCAGCAGAACATAAAGAATGTCTATACATACAATCAGATTTATTCCATGAAGAGCTTTAAAAATTTCATCACAGAAATCAAAATTTAAATATTATGGTGAATAAAACATTTTTATTTTTACATAATAAGTTTTTTTTTATGTATATTCATATATTGCGACAAAAATACCAACAGTATATGAACCAGAGCCTTCATCCAAGTATATCTCTCTTTTTTTTATAATATCTTTAATCTTTTGTTGTTTTTTTTTTTGTTTTATGATATATCAATCTTTGCAGGTTATCTAATGCCAAAGCTATCTTTGTTGAAGAACAACAATGATATTATTGAACTCATGGCTGAGGAATAAGGGAGTTCATATCTTTCTCAAGTATATTTGTCCAAAAGTGAACTTAATGGTGAGACTGTAGTTTGAACCCGCTTACTACAATATTGCAGCCAATTATGTTAACCATTATGCCATGAGGGATATCCCTATATTTTTAATCCAAAGTTTATTGCATGAACACATTTGAATACTACCTATGGCTCCATTATATTATTAATATTATTTTAAGTTGAACAAGATGTGCTGGTTACTTCTAGAGAACAAGGATAAATAATGTTCTCTTCACATGGACTCATCAGTGTTTGAAGACCAATAAAAACTTACATAGATCTGCTATGTGTGGACAGTGGATGCTGCATCGAAGACTGAGCAAAAGCAATATTCAATAGGGATGGATAGCAAGAAAGACTGAAAGGAATCTGTGCTCTTAGTATGACTTGAATGATGATTAATATATTCATCGTTTAATTACCAATACTATTTTGCTGAAAATTAGTTTCTGTATTGATTGATAGATAATACAAAGACTGAAATTGGAGTAATTTTACAGCTTTTTAAATGAATTTTGAAGTTAAGACGTTAAAAAGGGTGACTGAAGGAGAAATAACCGAAACGGTTGTTAGAAATGAAATGGAAATATTTATAACATTAAATAAATACAATATTTGTCAACAGCGTGAAGAAGGTACCTGCAACAAGTGGTGGCTACTTAGTCAACAAAAATTCCCTCCCTCACAATAGTGTCCAATGTATTTATGAGGAATAGGACATATCCATTCACCAGTTTGGTATATAAACTGTTGTGGCCTTGTTAAGGGTCAGAAATAAAGACACAAGAGAGGAACTGAGTTAAACAACTATATTAACAAAGAACAGTAGTCCAAACATATACAAATGAGAGAGTTACTAGCAAGACTGTTTGGTCCAACTGTCAGGGCTGTCTGCTGGAATATTGACTTCTACCTAAGAGCAGTACCAGCTGCTATTTATAGCTGGTAGAATTCATGTGTGTGTGCATGGGTAAATTACAATAACCTAAACACACAGAACTAAACTAAGTGACTCTGGAGGAGATTTCAGTATCACAATTCAGTTTGGAAAGATTGGAGACTGGTTTCATTTTCTTTTTTTTTTTTTTTCATTGGGATTGATTTATCTTGATTAAATCAAGACATTTATATAAATTGTTATAAGCCTGTATTTCTGTCTTCATTTTAGTTTTAAATTTTTTAATTAAAAAAATCTGATTCCAAATGATTCAAAGATGCTCATGATGGCTGTAAATGTAGGGATTTTCCTGAAATGGTTGACAAGACATTTTGCCAAAATAGAAGCTACTTCAACTTTGAAAGCTTCAGTCTTGATACATTTTTTTATCCCAACTCATATCTTTTGAATTTTTTTTCCCTCCATTTTTGTTGCCCTTTGAAAAAATAAGCTACATTTAGAAAATACCATCTAATTTTATCCAAGAGCAAAGAAACTTTTTCATTTCATTGCTCATTCAAATAGATAATATAAATGATAATATTCAGTTGATGAATTACCAGCAGCTGAATGACTCAAGGTAGATATAATTTTTCCAGTGGTCAGCTTGAAATTAAAATGTAATAAGAAAGTAAAACACATCAGTAATCGAAGAAAGAGGTTGAGAGACTGAAAGAGGTAGAGAGACTGAAAGAGAGAGAAAGACAGAGACACACACATGCATATACACAAGCATATTCAAAGAATGGAGTAGAATAAAAAAAGAAGCAGAGCAAAGGAAAGATACCAAGGAAGAGAGAGGGAGATGGAAAGACAGAGGCAGACTGAAACAAACAGGGATAGGCAGGGTGAGACAAAATAAGACAGAAGCACTCAAAGAAGCAGGGTTGAGTGAGAGTAAGAGAGATCAAGAAAGGCATTGAGAGAAACAGAGAGTGAGTGAGTGAGAGGTAGAATGAGACTATTCAAGAGAGGCTGAGTGAGACAGAGCAAGAGAGAGAGAAGTAGGTGTAGAGAGAGGCAGTGATTAACAAAGATAGAATTGGTTTTTACTCACATTTCCTGGCCGGATGGCTGGTACATGCTTGTTAGGCACTGGTAGCCAAATTGATTTATCATTATCCTGGTTTTTGAATGGCCCGTTAAATACTTTTTGGATGTCTTGCCAGTCGTATGCACAAATCGCAGAGGCTGTCACACCATTGCTGAAGAGACAAAATAAAAATTAGATTGGATTCTGGCAGTTGCAGAAAAGATTTGATTTTCAAGAGATGAGTAGAGGGGCATTAAAAAAATGTTACTTACAAAAAATAAGAAAAGGCAAAGGCAAAAAATTATGGAAAGAATGAACGATCTATTTTAACATTCAGCCAGTTTATTTTAGATATTGCATTTTGGCTGGCATGCTGTTATTACCAGTAGAGCAGCTGCAGCATACATGCATATCATATGTTGGGCATTGTAGATTGGGAGGGTCCTCAAAAGTGCCAATCAACATACAATAGGCACCATTAGCAAGAAATACTCAATTTTGATAATTCTTTGCAAAATATAACAAATTTTGGTTCACCTGTCTTTCAAGTCAGTGTTCCCTCCTTTAGCATCAGTCTATGTTATGATTAAACATCACTATCCTGAAGATACAACTATGTCATTTGTTTAGATATCAAGAGCTGTTGTAAATAGAATCCATACTCCCACAGCAGATAGAAGAATACTTTAATGATATGATGAATTTTAACAGTGTTAACCTGTCTAGGGTTATTTTATGCTGAGAGGTGGCGGAATTGTGCTCATTAAATATTCATATTTACATTTTTTGTTGAGCTGTTCCTTGAAAATTTTGTACACAAATAAGTTTTAAACAAATCTATTTGACCCATACACGGGACCCTAAAGGGTACTAGCACTCTATGTCAGAATGGACCAGGTATTAATGGCAACTAATGGTGACTCTACACTCTTCACATTTCCAGAACTGGAACCTTACTATCAGATGCAATTTGGTGCCACACTCACGACACCTCTTTGGTGGGTGATCTTATCCCTCTGTCACTAGGATTAGAATAGGCTGACTGTATAGTCAGTACCATCGACAAAGATCAGTTTTTTGCATAATAAAAGGAATTTTGGTGCTCCAGTTCTCCTGTTTGCTGCCACAAGACTCTCTAATTGACTATTAGTTTTGATCCAATACTATAACATATATATCATTTGTGACTTCTTATTTAAAAAAAAAGACGGAAATGCTGTTTATGCTGAGGATACCCTTAGCAGACAGCTAGCAGCAGCTCTACTCTCAAGAGCCTTATTAAGGGACACCAGAAGCTTGTAAATAGATTCCATAACCCCATAACCCCATTACAGAATGTAAAACCAGTTATGACAGTGAACTATATATATTAGATATATACATGTTGTATCGTGGTAAGGAAAAGATACACAGTGTAATAGAGTTAATTATTTATTAACTCAAGTGGTACAGTCAGACTTATATTATAAATCTCACACTGTAAGTGTTATGTCCAAAGTTGGTTTTACTACTGACCAACACCCTTCAGAGCTATCTCTCTGTTTCTCTTTCTGCTTCTGCTTCCCCGTGCTTAAGAGACATGTCGTCTTTCATACTTCCCTGATACTGGAAGTCACGTGGTACGAGCCACTATAAGTAAAAGTAAAGTTGGCGACCAAAGTCAAGGGTGACCCGAGGGCTCCCTATTTGATAGCTACTACACCAAGGTGTAGGGGAGGGCACTACTATTTTCCCTGGATTGCTCTATTTTACCCGTGATCCTTACCTTATAATGCTGAGTGTTAAGCAAGGAGGCATCAAGTACCATTTTTTGAGTCTTTGGCATGACTCGACCTGGGATTGAACCCAGGTCTCCCGGACCATTGACGAACACTCTAACCATTACGCCGATGTCCGGTACGAGCCACAATACAATACCAAAACATTCAATGGAATCTCTAAACATGCTATTTTGAAATATATATACAGCTTCTTATAAGCATATTAGAATTTTCTTTCTTACTATATTAGTGTTTGGTGTTATTGGAGCGGTTATTGGTTATTGGTATCAGTAAGTGTTGGGGGGATATTTAGATATGTCCCCATTCAGCAAGATCCTCTGTTAGCATTAGTATAATACACTAATACTGAATAAACAGAAAGAAAGACAAGTTAAGCTCATATATATACTAATAGGATATTTAATTCATACATAGTAAAAAGATGAGAATAAAAACAGCCATTGAAAGATTACTAAGACCAAGCCAAACTTATTTAGATGCAAAAACACTTTCAAATCAGGACATTACAATAAACCAGCTACCGGAGCCAAGAGTGTCTGCTACTAAGCAGAATATTGGCATCATATTCATACATCTAATATATGACACCTCTATTTGTTGTAATTTTCATCAAGGCATTACTTTCAGAGCATCATTCTGGTTATGTAAGCAGTAAAGCATTCACATAAGTATACTTACACAAGGTTCTTATATACCTTTTAATGCAATTTAACATGATAACTTAAAACAAGGAAACCTTATCTTATTTTCAAATATTTTTATCTTCATTCTGAGAATAAAGAAAAAAAACTATCAACCATAGAATTTATTGTTTTTTTTTTTTTTAAACAAATGGTCATTGCTTAAATTTGCTCATGTATTCCATTTGGTGCATGACTAAACTTGTAGGTATTTTTAGATTATGCTTAAAAAATAACATTTATAGCATTTTCAAGAGGAAAGCTTTTCTTTTTGCATATACATATATTTATTTAGAAATTTGATAATTTGAAAAAAAATGAATGAACTCACCGATTGGTGGTAAATAATGCATAGAATATTCTGTTGTCATCCGAGTAAACATCCTCTGAAAATATAAAAATTGGTGGGTGATATGTTGTTGTTGCAATTAGTAAATCTTTTCTAATTAAAATACACACACACACACACACAGGTGTACAATAAACTGTTAAAAAATTTTTTTCTTAAATCAAGCAAGTACTCAAATGTAGGCTGGCAGAAAAGGATAAAATTTCTAAAAATTTATATATCACCTCATTTTGGCTTCATTTTGGTTATATGTATATATATATATATATATATATAAAACCAAAAAGAATTTAATATCTCACTTAATGTTGGTTTTATATGAAGTCAAAATGAGGGTCAGTTGCAAAGTTAATAGGTTGACCCAGATACTGTTATAGAATGTGACAAAATGAGGTTGATTTTTCAACATTGTCCTACTTGTGGTCCACATAGTTCTTCCATTGGTGTTGCAATGCTTCAATCCAACTGATCAAAAAAGTCATCCACTGCAGATATGATGTTGTCATTTGAACTTTTCAGTCCTTTCTTGTATATACATATATAAGAACAAAGAGAAGAGAAGAGCTGGGTGTCAAGTGTAGGAGTAAGAAATAGATGAATATTTCAGAAACATCAATATCATAGTGGACCATCATTTCACAAGTCATCTAGTGTGTGTGTGTGTGTATGTGTGTGTACCCTATAAATTGCAGCATATAAACTGACCTCAAGAGCTTTAGCTCAAAATTCTGGGTAAGACCTATTCTAACAAAACATCCCCGTATATCCTTAATTTTGCATTACCATTTCATCATTTTAATATCAATTTCTGTTAATTTGTTCAATAAACACAAGTTTAAGTTGGAAATGTTTGTGATTTATGGTAAGTAGTAGATATTGACTGTTAGGAAGAACTGTTCCACTGGTTGACCACTTTGTGGCAAGGATTTGAATTTTAGTTTTGCCAATTAAGTTGACCCCTAGTTTTGTGGAAATTATCTCAGAGTTAAAAGGTCAATTTTTATACCACAATTTCTGGCATATATATATATATATATATATATATATATATATATGTAAAATGGTTGATTTAAAAGTCTCTAAAAGACAGTTTCACTATCTAATGCTTGTGATGTATTATACAAGTATTGATGCATTGTCAAAAAAAGAGAATATGTTGAAAAAATTTCTATTGACAAATCTACTTATGCTTTTGTTTGTAGATATCCACATTAAAGATTAAATGCAAATCATGAATCATTTTCTAAGTGTGATATGATTTTGACATTTGATTTTTTTTTTTTTTTGCTTTTGCAGTTTATGACACATAAGCTTATCCATTCAAGAGACTTCTTAAGGTGTACGATCCTTTTGGAAAGAGGAGGAGGATTCTCTGTTTCTGGCTTAGTACAAAGCAAAAAATTGCAGTTAACAGAAAAAAATAAATAAATAAAAGGAAATTAATAAAGAAATGAAAATGTACCAATTGATCCAACACAAAATATGTGCATAACAAAAATAATGAGCTCAGTAGTTCACTCATATCTTGAAATGATAATTAATCATCTGAAAATAATAGAGGTTGTGTTCTAATAATAATAATAGAGGGTCTTCTACAATGAACAGAGAGATTATATATATATATATATATATATATATATATATAATTGAACCTGCAACTTCCAGATGATTTCACTTCGAAGTTCTTTTCAACCAATTGCCTATATCCACTGTGCCATATTTCCTGCTGGACAAAAGTTCTTTGTTGCATCCTCATATATCGAGATTAATAATGTTATATAATTGTGGAAGGATTTTTTATATTATCATTTTTTGTTGGTTATATCTTATCTTTTGGTTTAGTTAGACTTAGAACTTTTCGGCTTAGTGCACGGATAGGGGCACACATTGAGCACACGTGTTCATGCTCGAGCAGGGAGGATGTGACAATCACAGATGACATAATAAAAACCCCAGATAGTAAATGAGACTGGGGATGTGAAAGACATCATGCCCGGAAGCAATGGGCTGAAGACTTTGGGTGATTTTTGAAAAAAAGCAGTGAGTTGAGATTTGAAGCTGGATGAAGCGAGTTGATATTTTTGGACCTGGGTGAGGCCAGTCCAGTGGGGTCTAAGGGGGAGCGCCATGCGTTGTCGGGTCCAATGGAACAGTCAACATAGTAAAAATTGTGTCTCTCTTTCCTCGTGTTGAAAAACCTAAAAGTCAAGAAGGTAATAAAGGTTTCATGCCTGAATAAAGAGAATCGTCAGTGTTTCGAGTGATTTTCAGATTCCTATGCATGCAAACATTTTACAGATCCGTATATTTAAAGCATCTGTATATTTGTATAGTTGTATTATGGCTATACAACAATAAGAAAGTCCATCATATATATATATATATATATATATATATGTGTATGATGGACTTTCTTATTAATCTTGATGTATTGATAAGAAAGTCCATTATATATATATATATATATATATATGCATACAAGTATATATATACATATATATATATACACCTGAAGGCTCCCTTTTTGATAGCTACTACACAAAGGTGTAGGAGAGGGTGCTACTCCTTTCCCTGGAATTACTCCACTTTACTATTGATTCATACCTTATAATGCTGAGTGTTGAGCAAGGAGGCATCAAGTACCATTTTTTGAGTCTTTGGTATGACTCGACCAGGGATTGAACCCAGGTCTTCCGAGCCATTGGCAAAAATTCTAACCATCATGCCAAATACCACAATGACAAGGGTTTTACAAATTATTACCATCTCAAGGAAAAGTGATGCTGAAAGATTTCAAAATCCACATAAAACATTACCCCCTACACTTTCTCTAAACATTCAAAATAATAGAATATTGCAAATCTGTTTCTCAAACCATAACAAACATAAAATTTTATCACATGATGTAACCAATTTAGAACACATCATCCTGTATTATTTGGTTTGGTTTGGTTTCTTTGTTTTAATGGCATATCAACCTTTCTAGATTATTTAATGCCAAAGTCATTGTCCTAGAAGAACAATAGTGATACTATTTAACACACAGATGGGAGGATAAGAGGGTTCATACCTTTCCCGAGGGTATTTGTCCAAAAGTGAATGTAATAGCATGACTGGAGTTTGAACTCGCTTTCTACAATTCCATGGTCCATCGCTTTAACCGTTACACCACGAGGACACCCCCCAGTATTATTTCATTTTCATATAACAACATCTATTGGCCCTAATGAAGACTTTAAACTGAATAAAAAAATGTAACAGTTATAATTATTTCTTACATCTAAAATAATTTTGATAAAATATTTTTGAATTCAGACAAAAATTTTGAAGTTGATATGTGTCGACACAATAAAATAAAAGGAATCATTAAATATACCAACATATATCTTTCCTCAATTTTATCTTTTTCTACATCTATTATGTTGGATTCAGTTCACTTCTTCTCATATATTTACATAAACATAGCCAAGTATATAAATGAAAAATAGGTCATTGATATAAGTAATTTCATTCAAATCTCTCTCAATGTATTAATATCAATCAATTTGGTCAACAAACTCTCTTATCTCTCATGATTGATCGATAGATCACTTCTTGCTGAAGTTAATATCACATATATGTGTGAATGTTTCAAAGAATTGCATCATTTAAAGTGCATAAGATATGTTTACTTTCATGAAAGAAAAAGATTGATTGATAATTCAGTAGAATAATTTCAATACTTTTTGATGACCTCATCAAACTGGTCCCTCTTAAATGTTTTATCAATGACAGCTGATATCTGACCAAGATATCTTCAGTTTTCTTTCTTTTTTTAAATTTTTACTTTCAGAAAATTTTTCATGTTAAAATCTCACAATTTTGATAAGGCAAGGCTTTTAAAAATTCATTCATCCAGAAAATGACACAACAATATTGTATATAATGTATTTACTCAAACCCTGCGTCACTTGCAGGATGTGACACTAGGTCAATTAGATCTGGCTTTCTTTAAGAGTTTTCCTTTTTCCTAAAATGGGATCTCTACTATTTACCCCAACCTGAAAGGAGAAAAGATTGATTCATGCCTTTCTGGGAGGCATTAATGCAAAAAAATCAATTATAAACAGTTTCATCTAGGTTTGAACATGGATCATCAGGTGCATTTTCTATAAGGATAACTGTTACATGATAAGTGCCTCAGCATAATATAATGGGTTGTATCTTAGGTTATTACAACTAAATTTAATAATCATTGGGATACCCATATTTTGGGTCTTGCACGATGACTATTTCTACAATTGGTTGAAAACATCATCATCAACAACAGATATAACATCATTGTGTAAAAGTTTCAGCCAAACCTGCATCTGTAATTAAACTGTGCACATGTTCATGTAAATTTTCAAAGATCTTAAGTTTAATTCTTCATACTTCCATAAGTTTGCGATAGCAATGATAAGCAAAGCAGAGTTAATGTTCAAAAACCACCACAATAAGTTGTGGACACATTTATTCTCTATGTACGAGTGCATTCATTGTTCCATGTCTAATTCATTAGAGAGGTTTTAAGGTTTTTTGGTTTAATGGCATACCAATCTTTGTGGGTTATTTAATGCCAAAACCACCCTTCTAGAAGAACAGCTGAGATGTTATTTAACACATAGCTGGGACTAATTTATCAGAGCTATCAAATTGTACTGGGTGCAACAAGAAATACCTCCCATATTTTAAACTGTCAACAGGGAAGTGCAAGTGAACTTAGGTAAGTGGTATTGGTAGCTCCATCTAGTTAATGTTCAATCATTTCCTGTTGAATCATTTTTAAGACTGGTAAATCTGTAATAGCTACACAAAAAAATTTTTGTGCTCATTTGATGTTACGTCACAAGATAGAATTTTCAAACCAGAGCAGAATCAACTTTCTATACAGAACAGCATCATGCATGACATAACTTGAAAAAAAAATGGTTTGACATCAGCGAGAAAAAGCTATCATTGCCACTTGTATTAAACTGGTGATAATTTGAAAATTTTATGGTATTTTTGTCCCAACTTCTGATTATTGAAATATCTATTAACATATTAACATCAAGAAGAATATGTAATTTTTTCTAGATAAAGTATCTTTACAACAAACAAGTTCATCTTAAAAATCTTGGCTGTGGGCCACAATATCCGAAGTCTTACTGCATATCTAAATATTTCACAAGAATACTTATTTTGTTTGAAAAGCAAGTGCCCATGGTGTAATGGTTAGCGGTGTAGGAAATGGACACGGCAACACGAATTCAAATCCTGGATGAGACTGATTGCATTTCACATAGCACTAATACCCTTGGGAAAGGTATGAATCCAAGTATTCTCCTTCCAGCTATGGGTAGATAGTAGGGCAGACTGAGTTCTTCAGCCTTGGTGAGGCAACTAGTCTAGCAGAAGAAAAACTCTGAATTCAAACCTGTTAAACTCAGCTTAAAATTGTCCTTGTGTCATATCCTGCCCGAGCGGAGGGGGTTGGTAAATATGGAAAAGTAATTTACTATGCAATTTGAAATGTCATCAGTTGCTATGTCGTACCAATAAATAAGTAATAAAAATAGCTGCAATTATTTTGTAGTCATATTAATTTAGACTTTGTATTCACTTCAAGTGTTTGGCCTTTGATTAGAAATTTGATTAATGAATTTAAATTGATTGATTTGTCCTTTGATTGGAAATTTGTAAAATTTCCTTTTATTTTGTATTTTCTTTTACTAATAAAACTTCTTTTTTTCAGGATGAAACCCCAATAGTCATTTCTGTTTCCATCATTGAATAATGAAAGCATTGACTAACTTATATATTACCGAGTTAAAATATTAAAATATTTTTTTACTTTTACTAACAGAAGAGTTTGTTTTTTTTGCTCATACTTCCAGAATTAAATTGTTTGTCTCTGCCTCCCACCAGACAGGATTTAACACAAGGTCAATGGCCCAAAGGTCGGCTTAAAGTGGGGGAGGAAGAGGTCAGGCATGAGCCCAAGACTCAAACCCTGCTTGACTATGCTGGTCATCAACCCACTTAGTGCTATGTGGAACTGATGAGCCTAGCTGGACATGGACCCAAATCTGTCCAGGCACATATGTCTGATCATAGCTTAAACTGGACCATGGGATCCAGTGATATACAAGGGTGACAAAGGTGTCAGTGATGCAGCTCACCCACAGGAAGGTGGCCCAGGCTGAGCGGAGGGTCTTTCAACCTTGAGTCTGCCATTGATATTTGATACCCATACAGTATGAATGACAGACAGCTTAGCTAATGAAGAGTAAGTATCTTCCAGAATGAAGCCAGGACTGGGATTTCTGTTTTCACAATCTAATGATGTAAGCATTAACAAATGTACACATTACAAAGGCTAGGTTATGTTATTTGGTTTAATGGCATATCAACCCTTGTTGATTATTTAATGTCAAATCTTGCTTATGTATTTTATGATTTTTAAGTGAATAGTTTGTAGGTAGCATTGTGTTTTTTTTAAACGAACCAGAGTTCATTTGTTTGCATATTATAAAATGGTTTCAACTATTGCTGTTTATTGTTAGCACAAAGATGAATGGTTTCAAGCATTGCTATGTAAAACTAAAAATTCAATTTAATATTATTAATCATTTGTTTTCACACAGTTTTTTCTTGTATAGTAAAGGATTAAACAGTTCTATTTCACCCATATATGAGACTCAAGGTGGTAGTATCTATAATACGTACTACCACCTTGAGTCCGAGAGAAATTGGAAATAATGGCAGTGAAGGGGTACTCCACATTCCCCGAAGCTCAGGGCTGGAGCCTCACCATCAGATAGTTTGTTCTCTCATTGTAAGGGCCTTGCCCCTCTACTAAGATTCAACTGGTATATTCTACAGCCCCTGCCAACTAGGTTGCACATTATAAATTTAAAACACGCACTCTTGCATCAGTAAACAGGTACTGATGATAATAAAGATCAAGGGTTATGTCCCTTGCTTTTGTTTTGTTTTGTTACATCTCACTAGGGCAGTTAAAATAAATTTGTTAAATGATCACCATGTATTTGTCATCACTCCCCTTTTTCAGACATAACAGCTTCAGTAAACAGTATTACCCAGATAAGAAATACACTCGTGAATTATAAAGAAACTTGATAAAAATGAACTTTATCTAATAATTTTCAGTTGATGCAAACATTGATTAGTTAGCTTATAGTTCAAGTTCATAAAACATTAAAATTTTTGACTTTAACAAAAAGATACTGATAGTTATGTCTGCACTCCTAATTTACAAATAAACTAAAATTTGGATGATGAGATTCATAATATTTGTAGAAAACAAACATTCATTATATCATAAACTAAAATTATTTTTCATTAATGAATTCTGAGTTGTGATGTACTAAGCTTAGTTAAGCTTGGCACAAGGCCAGAAGTATGGGGTGCCCAGAAAGAATCAACACACTAACCACACTCTGAATTTCTGAAAGTTAGATAAAATTTGAAGTCACTAAGATAAAAATTTCATCATTTCTTTTCTAACATGCAAAAAAAATAAAAGTATTTCAGATATTTTGAATAATCACAAGTACTGAAAAAAAAAAAATATATAAATAATCATTGACAATAATTTCAAATTTTGAGAAAATTACAAAGGAACAATATAAGCATTTTCTCTGGTGAAAAAAATAACCAAAAAAATAGCATCTGTAAGATCTGAACATCATGCCTGTTATATAATATTGGTTTTCTGCTAGGCTCACCAGACATACTGACTACTTATTATACCGTTTGCTTTTTTTTTTTTTTAAATCAAGGAAGCTCTACCTTTATGTTTATTATTTTGCCTTCTCTTATTTTCCTTCAAACCTGGTTTAGTTTTTAAATATCATTGTAGTTGATACTTACGTATCTCATCAAAATAGTAGGGATACTGGCCTGGCAGGGAGCAATTGATTCTGGCTTTCAAGTAGGTGGACCACTCATTGATCAGCAGACGAGCACCGCCTTTGTCATTCTGTACAAGAGAAAAAACAAAACATTATATGTATATGTATATATATATATATATATATACATATATATATGTATATATATATATATATATATATATTTTTTTTTTTTATGGGCATATCTATGTAGAGAGAGGAAAAGAGAGCTATAGAGGATAGTTTTACAAACCACTCTATTACTACTATACCAATCCTAGCAGTCACTGCACGAAGCTGCTACATCTTTTGTCAACCTTGATGTAGTTTACTCATATGTATAAGTATAGCTGCATTAGTAACATTTCACCCCTCTATATATATATATATGTGTGTGTGAAAAAATTTTTTCCACTGTCAGTCCAGAGAGAGAAAGAAGTAAATGTTTCAAAATGAATGGGTCAACTAAGAGATTTATATTTTTTTTAGAATTATTTATTTCATTCTTACATACGTGTAAGTTTACAGTCTGTTGCTTTCATCAGAGGACATATGTGACACAAAGCCATGTAAATGGGGCATACAATTAGACTGGAACTCTCTCTTGTAGGTCTG
>CAUZXS010002602.1:0-75970 GCA_963585895.1 Sepioteuthis lessoniana | reverse complement strand
TAGGAGTGTGTATGTGTGTGCGTATACGCACGCGCGCACATACACATACATACATACGCACGAAGGTACCTCTTTTGCTGTACACAGGGCTCAGGCTGATACAGAAAACAAAAGCATCAAAGAATCTGATTCAAACTTCCAACAAACAAGATGTTCTTAGTAGTATGAGCAATACCCTGAAAACGTATGCCATTTGTTCATTATTCCATGAAATTGAAGAAACCAACTCAAATGAACACCACAATAGTTGTTTTTCATGCAGAAAGAAAAAATGTACACATTCTCAACATAACAAATTTGTCTTTCTGTTATAACCTTTTCCAATCATAGCTATTGTGCCAATGTGCACAATGTGTGTGAGAGTGCATACACACTGGGGGGTGGGGGGAAAACAAAACAAAGCAGAGCACACACACTCTCTCTCTCTCTCTCTCTCTCTCTCTCTCTCATACACACACAAAATAATCAACATTTCAAAAAAAGCAAAAATTAAAGAATTTTAGGCAAATCTGAAATGAAACAAGTTCTTACCATTTGTTGGTGTGTGCATCCAATGTCTGAAGCAGGTCGTTATCTTCACGCCAAACCTAAATGAGTCAATAGTGAAATCAGGTGTTTGGGGGTTAGTGTTGATACTGGCGCGCTTATTGTCTCACATGTCATTGCATGTTGTGTTACATGGAATTGCATTATTAGGTCACGTGTCTTTGGTCTTTCCTATACATCAACAGAGCAGAGAGTAAGTTTGTGCATCTATATGTTCACAGTCCATGATGCAATGGTCGGTGAAACATCCAAAGTTTTCTGGATACACTCAGCACTTGGGAAGGAAAATGCTGCACACTGGCCAGCAAGCATGTGTGCAAATGCATCAAAAGCTTTTTTTCCAGGTCATGTCATGTCAGGTCAGTTTCTGCGTATTTGGCACAGGCACGGAATAACAGTTCATCAGTACGCAGGATGTCATCCAACCAAATCAGGTTAGGTCGTTAATTGCTCGTTAGGTTGAGTCAGTCAAGTTGGTTTGGGTCAGGTCAAACTGTTGTCATATGGCAAGATGCATAATCCAGTAAAAATGAATCACAACAACAACAAAATGAACAAATTGAATAAAGTGACCCAACACTTAAACTCTGAATAGTGTTGTCAGGTTTAAAAAGTCGCACAAGTTTCCTCTCTTCTCTCTCTTTCTCTGCTTGCCTGTCTCTGTCTTTCAAATGTCAGTGTCAGATACTGTACATCACACAGGCATGCACAGATTCTCTCTCTCTCTCTCTCTCTCTCTCTCACTCAACAGCTACACATAGCATAGCACATGGTAAGCCAGTGCGCGTGCACGAGAAAAAGAGCGAGAGAGATAGATATATAAACAAAAAGAGTGGACAAAAGAGATGCTTTCTCAATTCACTTTGGTGAAGCTTACATGGATGTCTAGCTGCTAGGTATTTTTTCCCCTGCTCTACTCTTTCTCTCTTACCCACTCCAAAGAGTGATATGCTTGCTCACTGTTGCCACACACAGACAGCGGCAGAATCTGGTCATACATTTACACAACAGCCAGTCGTTGTAGTGACAGTAGTATACCACAGCTGCAAGTAGTGATCACAGTAGTATGAGCAGCAGTAGCACAAGAAACACTGCAAAAGCAGGTGAAGAGGAGTATTCTACTGCAAACAGATGGAGCAGCAGTAGCAATAATAATAATGATGATGATAATAATAATAATAATAATAATAACAACAACAACAGAAGTAGAAAAAGCAGTTATAGTAGAGAGGCAGTAATAGAGCCCAGCACGAGTTGTGTCACGAGCAGTAGCTGTAGTAAATTAAAGAATAGTAGAGTTTGTGCCAGCAGTGGTGGTGGATGTAGTACAGTAAACAATGCTAACTTAAAACTAACAATAATAGAATCAGCAGTGATAGCATTTCAACTAAAATAAGAGCTTGTAGTATAAAGCAAATATGCACTTAAAAACCCTAAGAGCCCTGACTACTTTCATACAGAAACCCTTCCCATCCACTCTTAAAAAGTCTAGGAACAGCATCTTATTGCAATGGGATGCAGGCAAGATTATGTACTGTGTATATATATATATATATATACACACACACACACATACAAAAGAGATAATGATGATACAAAGGTTCTAACAAGTTTATCTGCTTTCCAAGCTGGAAAAGTAAGGAGAAAACAAACTTATCTTCAATAAGCCAAAACAACAATAGCTACAAAGTTTCCTTGTTTTTTTTTGTTTTTTTTGTAATGATGACAAGGCTAAGGGGTAGAAGTAACCTACCTACCTGGACTGCTGTGGATAGAGCTGCAATGACTCACTATCATAGATACTAAGGCAATCAGCTAAAGATGGATCTAATTCAGCAGTGGTAAGCAAACTGCACTGGTCTCAATCTAATAGACCAGAGCCAGCAGAGGCAAAGTGACACACACACACATGCACACACATGCACACACACTGCAATATTTAGTAATGGCAGTACAAGTAGTACAGCTGCTGCTGCTCCTCTTCCTCCTCCTCTTCCTTTTACTTGGGATTTCTTACAACTTAAAAACAACTATAGTATTTTACTTAATGAAAAAAAGAGAAAAGAAACAAGTGCCCTACACTAAAAAAAATTTACACAAATATTACAGGTCATTAAATGAGGACTATATTTTTAATTATATAGTAATTAATATCAATTTGTTGAGAATTTCTTGCATTTATGTCATCATGAACTATTAAGTGGCATGTGGACAAGAGAAGAGAGAAGTACAAATCTATCTACTAATTGTAGCACTTGCAGGTTTGACTCAAGTAGATAATAGGAAAAAAATGACAAAGAAGTCCAAGACTGAAAAGACTAGACTGCTTATACTCATTCACTTTGCAACACACGCACACAATTATTGCCTATTATTCTTTTATAACTTTCTGCTTGGTTGGTTCTTTTTACCATTTACATACACAATTTAAAATTTTGATATCATTACTATACCACTGTAAACAAATAAAGAAAGCAGTCACAAACTTTTATAAAGAAATAAAACAATATTATATAATAGCACAAAGTATGTTTGCAACAACAAAGTTACATTATCAACACTTTCTACTTGATGTTCTATACCAAATTTTTCTTCCACAATATCTAAGAGAAGTGTTTTTGTCAGTAAATGTTTTTTCCCCGTTTTTTTACTTTTATTAGAATTTGTCAGTATAAGTATTTTTAATAGTACTTATCTTTGACTTCTTAAAGTTATTAATGTAAGAAAAAGCTTCAATGAAATATAATGGTTAAAAAGAATCTACTTTTCTTTTTATAATGCAAAAATGTAGAAACTTTCCTGGTGAATGCAAAAAGAAATAGATTCTTTACAGTCATAGTTAAGAATATACATTTTTACAACTAGATAATTTTTTTAATCTATGACTGTACACAGGACAAGTACTATGTAAAAAAAGACAATTTTATTACTTGTGATTTTCATAGAACTTATAAAGGAAATCTTAAATAGAAAAAGATTGCATATATTCTTATATACATATTTAAAAAATCTGGGTACAAAACACAAGTTTAGAGGGAGCAGTCAGGTAAGGTATGAGGGATTGAAATGAAAACTAATTTTACAGTACACATTCATCTAAATATGAAGTTCATTTTCACAAAAAATCAATAAATTCTTGATCTTCAGATTAAAACATAAATAATCAAAACAAAACAATATGCTTAAAAAGTTTTAGTTCTCATAGAAACATGAACAGTCTGTGAATTCAAAAATGCAAAATAATATATATTTGGGGGATTTTATATCAAGAAAAATTCAAATTATCATTAACAAAAGAAATATATGCAATACAATATCTTATAAAAACCATCTTTTTAAAATTATACACAGAAAAGATATGACTTGTTGCACAGCTGTGAATGACTCAAGCTTACAGACAACACATCCACCTGCCCATCAGTACAGCATCCAGAGTGAAAAATTAAAGCTCACTTAATTGCTACCTTTAAAAGAAACTGTTCTTATTTATTCATTCTTTTGACAACAACCTCTGCACACATACATGACACTCCCAAAGTGGTCAGTGTTCTGTTTGTTCCAGAAAAAAAATTATATTCATCCTTCCCAAATTAACTGAAAGAATTAACAAAATTGAATAAATTGAAAAAGAAAACATACAAACAGAATACTTTTTTTTAATTTGTATTAACTTGAAACAAAAACTAGATTATTTTTCATTCTCTCTCACTATTTATGCAAAATACATTTTTGCAAATTACTATATCATAAATTAAGAGGGCAAACAGACTTTATACCAAGGCAAAGAGTATTAGTATACAACAAGTTAGAAATATTTACTTCTACTCATAAATTTTTGGGGCAAGACAAGATTATGTTAGAATAATAAGTTCTTTAGACGTCCCATAAATAGTAACAAATTATAAAAAAAAGTTATATAAGCTTAATACTATAAATTGGCAAGTAATTATTAATGATTCTTCAACTTATCTTAAAAGAATACTATACTCTCTGAACACATTTTAATGGGCCACACTTTGAACATTTGACTTGTCAGGTTAGGACATGATATTGTTTCTGAGTAACTTTTATGTTTGTGCAGATGCATATTTTTTAATTTTTAACTGCAACTTTTAATGAGTTATGAAGTAATTCAAAACCAACCTGTTAAATTCTATGAATTAAAATTTTGATTCAAAGCAACAATGTCATGTCAGATAAACCTTTAAAAAAATGAAAATCTGTTTTAATCAAAAGAAGAAAATCTTCCTAAAATTCAGATGCTAAACAACTTTTGGGCCATAAGCAGTTGAGCACAAAAAAATATAAAATTTTTAAAATCTACTCAAATTGAAGATCACATAAAGTAATTCAATATTACAAGTGGTTTAAAATTTTAAAAAATTGATTGAAGCAATAAGCAAATAGAGGTCAATGAAACTAAAAAAATGCATAAAAGAGATAAAACCTTAGAAAAAAAGATGTAGATTGCAGTATTGATACAACTGTAAGGGTGATTTCTATTTCCCCTTTTTAACAGCTTGATTTAAAAAAGATTAAGTAAAAAAAATGAACCAATGGAATGAATAATCTCCAAATCTATCTGAACAATGCTGGATACTACTGAAAGCCATTGTTAAAATAAAAATAACTAGTTGGACCCATGGAAATTCCATGGTGTTGACAACTAATATATTATCACTGCTCCCACATCTATTTTTGCAATTACTGGCAGAAGGAAATTATTATATGCATATTAAATATAATTCATAAATATAAATTAATAAATAAGATGAATAAAAAATGAATAAGTAGGCTATAAAGGAAAAAAAATAGTGGAGAAATAAGACAGTGATGAGATTAAACAAGTTATCAAGCCCAGTCCTGTTTGCAAAGCATAACTCATTTAGATAGATAAAGAAGTATGATTCCATGAGTTTACCATGACCTTCATAATCTTCCATCTATACTTTTAAGTTAGTTTGATCACTTGTTCTTTTCACAACTATACAGTGGGTCATGACTGAATAGAGTCCATGAGAGAAACAATATTTAAGAAAACAAAAAACTTTATGCATTTTTTTTTTAAATTTATCTAAAAAAAACTTTTTTTTAAATCAATATTCCAAATAAAATTAATTATTTGGTGAAAAATCAAAATGGTGATAGATCTTAAACTTTCAAGTGATGAATTGTTAAAATGTAATAAAAATTCAGATATCTGTCTATTCAAGTAATTACAAACATTTAAAAAATCTTAGTATTTCTAAGTTAATTTCATCCTATATTCAAATAGCAGAACAGCAGTCTAATTGATATGGCATTTGCCACCTATCTCCAGGTTAGACTTTCAAGTAATCATAACAGTATTCACAAAATTTATTTATCTGTATGCTTTAGGGTGATTACCGATGAAAAATCAACAAATAAATGGTAGTGGGTGAGGGAGAGCATGAGTGTTTAATAAGAAAAGTATAACATGAATGTTAGGTTGCTTGAAAAACAAATGTCAATTTTATTATACATTTAAATATATAATCAGCCATTATTTTCCAAACAACCAAATACAAAAGAATAATAGTATGAATTATTATTGTTAGCATTATTATTATAAATAATAATAATAATATACATACCAATATACATACTTACTTATCTTATAGTGTGTATAATGCTTTCTCCAGAACATTAACTGTCAAACTAGCCATAGGTCAGTTAATAATTTTATCCCAGTGAAAAAAAAATTAAACCATTTAATGATGATAAAGTCCAAACTTTCAAGTAAGCTCAAAAATTCTTACCAAAACATTTTCCACAAAATTTTAGTATTGTAGTAATAGTGCAAAACAATAAGTTCAAGAAAGAGAAATATTTTTCTACTGAATTTTCACAAAATTCTTGATTAATAATACATTTTTTAAGGATATATAAGCCCAAATAAAGATAAGCCACAATTCAAATTATTCAATTAATTTTTTCTACATCATGAAGTAGAAGAAGAAGAATTCTTATAATAATAATAATAAATGCACAGCCAGTTACAAACTCACAGGAAAAAAATCAACCACTTTATGTACTTGGACAACATCAAACTTTTTTACCAAAAACGAAAAAGAATTGGAAACCCTAATACAAACTGTGAGAACATACTGTTAAGAAATAGAAATGGAATTTGGCATAGAAAAATGTGCCATGCTAGTAATGAAAAATGGCAAATGACACATGACAGGAGTCAAACTACCAAATCAAGTAGTCATCAGAATGCTCGGAGAAAAGGAAACATACAAATACTTGGAAATATTGGAAGCTGATGAGCGGAGACGAAAGAAAAAATTAAAAAAGAGTATCTCAGGAGAACCAGAAAGCTACTTGAGACAAAACTTTATAGCAGGAACCTTGTCAAAGGGATAAAGACCTGGGTTGTCCCCCTCATAAGATACTCGGGACCATTCTTGAACGGACCACAGAAAAACTTAAACAAATGAACCAGAACAAGAAAACTAATGACCATGCATAAGGCATTACATCCCAAAGATGACGATGACAGACTATATGTGTCAAGAAGAGAGTGAGAAAGAGGACTTGCCAGCATTGAAGACAGTGCTGATGCATCAATACAACAACTTGAAGACTACACAGAAAAGCACAGGGGAAGACTGATTGCAGCCACCAGAAACAATACTAACGACACAAGGACCAATGGAACGACAATAACCAGAAAACAAAAGTCGGAAGAAAAACAACTCTATGGACTATTTAGGCAACTAACAAACATCTCACATGAGAAAACATGGACATGGCTAAGAAAAGGAAACCTTAAGAGAGAAACTGAATCTCTTCTAATAGCAGCACAAAACAATGCAATAAGGACTAACCATATCAAAGCAAGAATAGATAAGACACAACAAAACAGCAAATGTAAGTTATGTGGTGATAGACACATAATAAGCGAATGCAGCAAATTAGCACAGAGAGTATAAGGCTAGCTATGACTGGGTGAGCAAGGTGATCCACTGGGAATTGTGCAAGAAATTGAAATTTGACCATACAAACAAATGATGTATGCACAACCCAACACCTGTCCTGGAGAGTGACACACAAACTCCTCAGGGATTTTGACATACAAACAGATCACCTAATCTCAGCCAGATGACCAGACCTTATAATAATCAACAAAAAAGAGAGAACTTTCAGGATTGTGGACTTTGCTGTCCCAGCAGACCACAGAGTAAAATTGAAAGAATGCGAAAAAAGGGATAAGTACCTCAACCTTGCTAGGGAATTGAAAAAACTGTGGAACATGAAAGTGACAATTATACCAATTGTAATTGGTGATCTTGGTACAAGGACTGGAGGACTTGGAAATAACAGGACAGGTGAAGACCGTCCAAACTACAGCATTGTTGAGATCAACCACAATACTGAGAAGAGTCCTGGAGACTTGAGGAGACTTGCTGTCACTCAAACTCCAGTGGAAAACCATCAGCTTACACTTATGTGAAAAACTCTCAATGAGTAAAAAAAAAATTAAAAAAGGAAATTTTTTAAAATAATAGAATTAAACTCAATTTTCTTGGCTTAAAGATTTTTCTCTAGAATAAGCAGTGAAAATACTGCATAAATGAAAATGAAGGTTGGAGAAATCAAAAGAAAACATTCAATCTAAAAAAATTAAAACTATTTAAATCCATGTTTTATCACTGCATTTGAACATTAATTAATTAACAATAAATTTCCAAAACCTAGATACACAAAAGATTTATACTACTGCTATAACAACACTAATAAAAATATAATACATAGAATCATGCTCTTAAAACCAATACAATACTTAACCTATCACAACTGTAAACAAATGTTTAAACCTTTGTTTAATGTTTTTAGCATGCCTCTATAAAAAGTCCCTATATGCTCTTATTAAACAAACAACATTGTATTTTCTTACATTCCTTATATGAAAAGCAGTTGTTGTTTTGTATGAAATATTAGAAATATGTCTAAATTTTTCCTTGCAAAAAGTTTGAATTAGAGGAAAATATTCAATCCTAAAACAGATATCAAAATAAAAGAAAACAAGAAAGTGTAGTAAATGTTGATAATTGCAATTTGATTCTTGTTATTAACAATTTGTTAGCTCCATCTTCAAAAGTATGCTGGGTAATTTCAAATTCCAAAGAATTAACAATTATATATATCAATAAATATTTGCATTTTTATTCAATAGATTACAATTTTGATAAACAAACTAAAAGTAATCATCTCTTTAAAAGTAATGATTACTTTATCAATTTATATTCATTAGAAGAATTTATAGTGTTTCCAATATATCAATTACCAGACTTTTATTTACCCAAACTAGAAACATACCAAATTTCCCATTTCCAATATCATTTATTGAAGTTTTCAAAATTCTATCAATTTCACTGATCAGCTATTTAGATAGTTTTTTTTTTTGTTTTTTGTTTTTTAATCTAAGATAAATTCATTGTAAGTCTCATAAGAACATTAATGCATTACTTATGCTATACAATCACATTCAAATCAGTCTTGAATACAATGGCACAAAAAAATTAATCTTTAATGCAATCAGAGATATGTTTTCATGGTTGGATACAAGGATTTAGATATTTTCAAAATTGTATTTCATAAAAAACATTGAATAGGTAAGTGTCAATGTTTTTGCTTCATGTAATACCATGTAAAATAACCCACTATTGCAAAGTTATAGTAAATTTACAACATACTATCAGAATTATCTGTGGATTTGGTGCTTTCAATAAATTCTATTTGTAAACTATGATGTACTGTCAACATTCACAAAAGGATGAAATGAAACATAAGAATATTTTCTCAGAAACAGTTCCAAATCATTTAAATTTCCTTAAATAAAAAAAAAATTCATCATAATCCAGTTTTATAAAATTTTAATTGATGAAAAAGTGACTTAGAGGAACACTGACAAATTACAAGTGATGCCAAAATAATGAGTTTAAGGAATCCACTAAATAAAATGAAAAGAAATCTTTTTGTCGTTTAAAAAAATATAGAGAAAAGACTTAAAAAGAAAGAACAGAAATAAGTTATATGGAACAAAATGAATAAAAGGTGGCAGAAATGTTTACTTTGTTTCATTCAGTTCCAGTGAGACATTGATTCTATCACTTGCAGTAGGAAGAGAACAGAGATGAGAAGAGATACTTATCAATAATCAATAAGTTTAAGTTAGGGTACCTCTTATTGCAGTTCACAATGACATTGTTCTCAATAGTGGCAAATGAAAACTGTCTTCTGTCTTAAAAATAAATAATGAAAAATGGTTTTCATTTATTTCATTATGTAGGATTAGTTGTTGAAATGGAGAGGAAGAAGATACTTGTCGTGCCCTTAATCAAAACAGATAAAGCAAAATAATATTTGAATAGATCATTTTCAAAAGATGGAACTGATGTTTTTGTGTTTTACACATAAATAACACAAATGCAAATAAAATTATACATTAACTGATTATGAATGATGAGAATAAGTTAGTCGCTTTTAACTAGGACTGAAGTACTAAAACTAACTGCCAACATAGGCCATTCTCTAATATAACAAAACACTTCCTGAATTTTACTCTGTAGTTAAAGCAATAACCCAAAAGATTTTTAAAATCTGAAATTTTATTTGGAACCTGGGTTAAAAATGCCTCTTTTTTACAATTTTACTTATAAGATACTTACTTCAGTTAAAATTCAAAGACTCGTCTCTATAGTTTTGTATCCATAAGATATAAATAAATTACATAGCATAATTATATAGTCATAAATACTCATACAAATCTGCATAGCAACTGCTATCAATGTCATTAATCTTGCAAAGAAAATCATTATCTAATTATGTCAGTATGACAGTCTTTTCTACACTAGGATCAGTTATTTTGGAAGTATTAAAATCTATTATCTTCAAACAGAAAAAGCCTTCACATATATACACACTGGTGTAAATATCACTTCCGTGTATCAAGTATCTGTTGGTCAATCTAGCATTTTGAAATCACTGAATTCAGAAAAATTATTTTCAGCTTTTATGCTTCTGTGCCAGTAAGTGAAATTTTTAAAGACTTCAAATTTAATGTCCCAAAGTAATCAATCAAAAAAACTTACTTTCTAATTGGTAAATTAATTTTTGCTCATAGTGTGTGTTGCCTTTTAAGTACCAAATGCACAGTAATATCAGTTATGATATTTTTCAAACAATAAACTATAGCCACATTTTTTTTACTCTCAGTATGTAAAAATTTCAGCACTTTGTAATGTCACTTTTAATGTTTTGAACCCGTATTCTTTTACATGTTCTAATGAAATTTCATAAAACTTAACCAAGAGGAATATACCTAAATACTTATGAGCATATAACTTTCAGAACTTAAATATTACCTATGATAATTGTATAATCCCAACAAAAATTTTTTGTAGTCATAACAGAAGTTCAATAGAAAGACAACCACATTCACAAATAGAATTGAAGAGAATCAAAGGCAGGATTACTAATAAAAAGGCAATCAGTAACCAATATGCAAAGGAGGATTAAGAGTAGCAATATGTCATAATTTTATCAAATATATATGATAAGTTGCAACAAATTATTAGTGCAGAAAATTTAGGCAATAACTTTTTTTCCTAGTTAAGTGTGTGTATACGTAAACATGCACACACACACCTTTAGAAATTGACTCTATATGAATAATTGATAAAGAATTGGAAATAACAGTCAAAGAGAAAAAGTATAGTTTCACATTGAGACAAAAATATTCTTTTTATCACAGTGACCACATTTTTACAAACATCAAAGAGAGAATTTAAATCTTCCTTAGAAGGTTTTTGAACCACTGAATTAAGTGAATTAAGATTTCTACAGTAAGTTTCTTTCAAAGCTATCTCTTTAGAAAATGGTATAATTCCCTTCAAACCAAACACCCAGCTACTTTGGATACCACTCTGCAAACATGCGGACAGATTCAGAAACAATTGTAATCATTCCTTTTCATATTGCCATATCTTATAATGCCTTAAGTGTGAGTGAGTAAATAGATACACTCAAGTTACTTTCATCTTACATTCAGTGCAGGTAATCTACAAGTATTATTGGCCCACTTCAAATAGTATTGATATCACAAGTTGAAAACAAGATCCACCCTGCAGACTAAGTAATATGAAGACAAGCAAAAACTATCACCTCTTGGCTATTCAAAACAATTTAGTCTAAAATAAAGGGTTTCAAGAGGCAAAGCACAAACATTAAGAACCAGATTCAGAGTTAATAAAAAGAAAGGATTTTATTTACATTGCTAATAACATTATAAACAGTTTTCATGTATCATCAACAGCAAAATTCTACACAGCCCTACACAGAGAATATGATCAAATATCTCTTAATAAACTACAAGCTTTTTAATGGTCTACGTGATAGCCTTAAAGTGCAAAAACAAAGACTACAAATAGTTAAAAGTTTAAATTATTGTAAAATAGATAACTTCAGTTATATACTTAAAACAATGTAGAATTTGGATAGAGTACATCCAAGAATCCTAATATAGATTTTCAAGAAATGAACAGTGCTCAAATAACATCAGATAAACCATTCAATCATTCATTAAAACAGTTTTCATATTCCTTTCATACATTGTAGCACTAACCTATATGTATATTCATACACTGAAGCACTCTAAATTCAAACTAACTTTACTCAGTTTAAAAATTGACCTCATGCTACATCCTGTTCATGGCAGAGGAGTGTCACAGACATGGCGGTCAAGAACTTGAATCTGATAATAAAGACAGTAATGACTTACCTTATTGCGGCCATAAAAGAGCTCATTTTTGTTTAGTGTGCGGAGCTTTAACATAAGGAGAAAACAAGTACGCGCTGGAACCACAATATTTATGCATATTGACCACGTGACCAGTGTGCTTTGCTAATCATAAAAGAAGGGTGTAGTGAGGGTTGTGATGAGACTCTTTGTACTCGAGGGATAGAGAGTACTATCAAAGACGGTGTCATCAGTGAATAATACGGAAGACTATTGGATACGGTGTTGCCCGGAGGAGGGTTCAGCAAGTAACTTGAGTTCCACTCATGGATTACCTCTCTCTCTCTATCTTTGGTGTTGCTCTGTTGGTTTTTGGAGTTTTTTTTTCTGTCTCTTCATTCTTCAAGGAGTTATCTAAATACATACATTGTAGCATTATCAATATACTAATATGATTAAATGATCAGCACTTATGTTACACAAAACAGAAAATTTTCATTTACTGATAATTCCTCAATGAAAAGGTCTGTTTTTTATCACTATTGATGAATATGCTGGACAGTGAAAGTGATTTAGTATATCTTTTCAACCAAAGGCTACAAAAAATAATTTTGAAGCTTACCACTGGGTAAAAAATTTGGTCAAACTTAAAACACGAGTTATGAAACTGCAAACTGTTAGTAAGCATGGATATATGCCTAGAATCTTTTACATGCAAGAATGAAAATTAATTACATAATTATATATGTGTTTATCATTAAAAAAAATTCCTAACATATTCTGTTGCAGTTGACAAACAAGAGACAATGGCAGACAGCAAGAGAAAAAACCTATCTACATGTATGCAGTCTGGAATCAATGGTTAGAAGCAGACTGAAAAGTATTTGCTACCTCGTCAAATTTCAACACAGGATCCAGAATATGTTGGGCAAAAATTTGACACAATACTTAGAACTATTTTTACCATGTTGGGCCTCCTTCTATCCTGCCAACAAGATTGTCAGGTGTAGGGCAGATTTCATTTTAGTTTCAACCCTTGAAACTCAAATACTCCATCAGCTGAGTTTAGTTCAAGTTAAGGCATCCAGCTATCTCAGCTATCTCATTGGTAGTTATTGTTTTTCAAGGTGGTAATTCTTGCAGTTTCTTTACTGACTCTGTCCTTTCTTTTCCACTTTCTCTCATGCCTTTCCTATAGCACCATCAATTTTACCATCACCACACTCCTCACCACTCTGGAATAGACTACTTCTGTATCATTTTGCCAGTAGCCCTGTCACTGTCAATTGTCAGCAACCAGTTGTCCAGTCACACAGCTTAGTCCTCTCTGACAGCTACAGTTCTTTTCTCAATTATTGCTCTTGCTGGAACAAACTGGATGCTTTCTGGTTCTTTTTGATTGCCATTTAGATGCTTTTAGAGAGCAACTTTGTTGTGCCTATAAATGTATTATAGAAACAATCAGTTACAACAGCCAGTGCTCCAGAGTTCCTGCAGCTGACCTACATTCATAATACTTGTCACAGTTCATCAGCTGCCATCATAGGCATAATGCTGTAAGTAACCTTGCTAAATTACTCTGGCACACCACTGTCGTTCTTCTTTCCTCTACATGTACTTAACTGCAAGAACTTTTTCGGCCACCTGTGCCAACCTTACTCCACTATTTGTACAGCTTTCTATATCCAATGCTAGCTTCCTGCCAGACTTGAGTTGTAGGTGGTCTTTTGTATATCATCATTACTAAACTGACCTTCACACACTTGAATTTCAGGTAATTTCATCTAAAATTCATCCCAGAGGTCATCAGTTTTTTTTCAAAATTTCACCATTTGTTAGTATCCATTAGAAGGAAATCCTGAATATTCAGTGCACTAGCACTAATCATTCTTATTTTACAACCATTCAAAAATTCTCACTTCTTGAGTTTTTGTTTTAACTTAGATAACTTCAAAAAATTAATGGTCAAAAATCTTTAAAAAACACTTTAAGAAGCAATTTTCAAAGGATTCAAAGTTTTAGTAACTCTTGTCCTCCTAAGACAATATGTTTAAAGCATGCTATCAACCCAACTCTAATAAAAGCCTATTCTTTCACCCTTAATTGTGGAGAGGGAGCTTTAAAATGTGAGAAAATAAAAAGTCTGGAAAATACTGAATATTTTTCAATTTTTATATCTCAATAACTCATCATAGAAATACCAAAACCATAGAAAAAATATATATCCTTAAAGTAAATCTACAGGTGAGAGTAGATTTTTTAAAATAAAATATATCTATCCTAATCTCTGATTTAGGTATCTAGAAAATAGATCAATTCAGAAATTACAAAAATCATTTAACAGCAAGATTCCAGATTTCAAAGACTTTGAATATTATTGGCCTTCAAATGTTGATGTGTCAATTCTACAACAAAAATTATATTTTAAAATCAGCTTTCCTAATTCAGGGAGTTACAGCACATACATGTGTCATCTGTATGAGTCAAACCCAAAATTACTCAAAAATGTAAATTGACAATGAATGAGATCTTTACATCAAGTTACAACAAAACATCCACAACTGCAGAAAGATGTTCAGGTAAACTAAAATGACCTTAAAAGGTTTCTAAAATTGGATTTTAAAATTCATAAAGTAATACAAGGTTTCTCAATTCATGTTTTTCTGTATTTTCCTACGTTTGCTTAAGTTATCAGCAACTTTACAGTTGCTTTATTTATTTTTAAAATATTAGCAATATTATAGACAAACTGTCATCCATTATTTAGAAAAATATAGTCATACATTTGTTGTGTGTAAGTTTAGTTCAACTTTTATGCTTTAACTTCCAGATAGGAGTGAAGAAACTTTCATTGTTAAAATCCTTAACCAAAGTTTTAGATTGAAAAAAATTGAACATTTCAGCTTAGTTTTCTGTAATTTATAATTAATGCTGCTTTTCTTAGGGTAGTTTTCAATAACAACTCTAACCAGCTCAACATTTGAGACTTGAGATTACTTTGCCTTGAATCCTTTTTATTTAATCAAGTTAATCCAATAAATACCAATAGGTGTACTATATATAAATAATCTATATAAAAAATTATAGAGTAAATAAACTATCACTGATTCTCTATAGCATACTTGATCAAAATATTTTGTAACAAAAAATATTATTATCCAAAATGAATTCAGGAAAAGGTAAACTTGGATCATTTTACAGTAAACCAAATCAATTTATTCCAAATTTTTTCAATGGGTTTTATTCATGTAAGGCTTCATATACAACCAACAACTAAAAGCCAAAATAAGTAATTAGAGCAATTACTATTCATTGTATACATATCTGGATTAAAAAATGAATAACCAATACATTACAGATAGTTATTTGTAGGTCTTCTGAAACAACTTAATCTTTTATAGAAAACAGCAAAGAATATTCATTGTTAGATGTAGTATATTTTAAAGACAAAAGCACTAACTATTAATCAACTGATTTGAACTGTATTTTATACAAATTTAAAACATGAAATAAAAAATAAAATAAATATTACAAGGAAGAATATAAAAAAATAATATGAAAATATCATGAATTGTAACCTTCATATTTTCAATATTTGCTAATTTCACCTACCTAACATATTTATATGAGAACATGTAATGGTCATCCCAAGCTAATTTATTGGGTAGTTCAATATCATTGGTGGAGATATTCATCTTTTCATATAAAATTATTTAAAATAAATAAAACATCACAAACCAATTATTATATATAAGCATAGAAGTTATGTTTATTTACAAAAAGTAATAACTAAAATAACCACTGAAATTGGCAGTTTACTTAGTTAAAAAAAAGTTTAATGTTATCATTAATACATGTTAACAATAAAAGATTTAACAAAAAATGAGAATACAGTCGATTGTATAATGTTAAGTATAGTGTAAAAGATATTTTTTCAAAATTTGTCAATTTCTTTTCACTAAAACTAAAATATATTTTTCCAGTCTTTTCTTTTTTTTCATGAAAAGTCAATCATCATCCCCTGACAGCATCAAAACAAACATTCAATGCACTTAGCAGAATTAACAAAAATAAATTATTTCTCTTGATTACAGTTACTTTATGAAATGACATTTATGTTTGATGAATACACAAATTACTTGTAATATATATCATTCAAAATTTTTAACTGTATATAACCTTTTTAATTCAATATTTATCAAACATCTAAATGTAATTTATCAGTTTTTACAAAACGTTTTTGATAATTGGGATTATAATAGTAAATTGTTAACAATCAAATAAAAATATTACAAATTGTTAAAGAAAAATAACTGACAATGGATATTCAAAAGTTATTTAAAAAATAAAAGTACAAAAAACAATAAAGAACAACAAAACAATACAATAAACAGATGTGTGCATGGATGATGCAGTAGAAACAAATCTTTTCAGTCATTATTCATTTTGAAATTAAAAAAATAAATGCTAACACAATGAATTTAATTATCCTGCAAACAATTTTCTTGCACTTAACGTGCAATCATATGTAAATCTCCATGCGAAAATGTTTTACCCAAAATGTCGAAACATTCTAGAAAGCTTCAGTTTTTGATTGACTAACACATTGACTTTATCTTATCTATATCTTATTTTTTAAGCATGATCACAAAAATGTCAGAATTTTAGAATTTTCTTTTAAAATTATAATGGAAAAAAACATGAATTGTTTTATATAAATGTAAACTAATCCAAAGGATTTGGCTGATACATTAATTTATACTAGACAGGAACTGAATAAAAAAGGATGCTTGAGTATCACTCTAATTAAGTTTTCACTAAACATAAGACAGTGGTATAGAATTTTACTATGCTAGAGGATATACAAAATTATCAGTAGAGAGCATGACCAGAATGCATAAGTAATTTTTTTTTATTATTGCATAAGAATCAACTTATCCAATTTGTTTAACATATCTGATTATATTACATAGGAAAACATAAAAAAACATTTTAGTCGCAATCAAATAAATTTCAAATGATACATTTGACCAAGGAATATTTCCTTATTTTGTTGTTTAACATGTGATTGCCAATTTATTTAAACAAAATCTTTAAATGTTATAATCCATAGGATATATATAATACAGTTCCTTTTTACAACTTTTTTTTTTGCAACATGAAGTTGAGTAGCAAAATTATACTTTTTCTATTCACTAAACTAAGTGAAGTTTTAAAAGAATTATTTCAAGATTGTTTACATATCTTTGTGCATTGACTCCTTTTAAGGAAGCTTTAACATATCAATCTAAATATTCCTGTCCCACAAGCCAAACATCTACTATAATCTTCCAATGATCATTAATATTTCAATTCCTCATCTGCATGCAGCCATTTTGGAGATTTAGTCATTACAGAAATTTTTTAGGAAAAGTGATGATACAATCCAAAAACAGATTAATTTAATACCAATAAATATGATTAAAGCAGGTCTCTATTGTAAAAGTTAGTTATAAGAAGTTATCACCCCTTATTGGAACTCTTAATGAAAGAAATAGAAACGAGGCATCAGCAGTGAGGTGAAATGGTTAAAGTGCTGGATTGTGGAGTCATAGTGAGTTCAAATTCCAGTCATGCTATTACATTCACTTTCGGACAAATACCCTTGGGAAAGGTATAAACCCTCTTATCCTCCCATCTATGGATTAAATAGTACCACTACTGTCCTTCTAGAAGGATGGATTTTGCATTAAATAACCCACAAAGGTTGATATGCCATCAAACAACCAACTCAAACCAAACCAAACTGAGGCATGAGCCACTTTTTCATAAAGGACTGCAGCTATTTTAAAAAAACATGTATTTAGTCAATAAAAGCATGGAGTTAAGAACATGGGTTTTGTCATAATTACTGATTACAGCCAGGTGTCAGAAGTGGAGAATTAGCATGGACCTTTTACAACCGTCAAAACAAATGTCCTGGACAGGCAACATTGAAGAAATTTTCAAAATTTGGTTCCAGAAATTTGAATTATACCTCCGGACAACTAAAAAATATCATTGAAGCCTGACAGCATTAAATGTGCACTATTCTTACACATAGCGGTTAAAAGGCAAATGAGATATACAATGCATTGTCATTTACAGACACAGAAAAAAGGTAACTACAATGCTTTGATTCTCAAGCTCTCAAAGTTTATTGAGGGTAAAAAAGACTTAGCCTATGAATGATACATCTTCAACAACAGAAACCAGAAAGAAGGGGAAACATTCCTGTTTTTCTTAATGGACATCACCTCACAAAATCTGGCTTTGAACAACTAAAGAACAACATGATACACATCCAAATAATATTGGGTGTATGGGGTGAAAGTCAAAATTGAGAGACCTGGCTGACCCAGACCTGAATACAAAGATAAGACTCTGTAAAAATGATGAAATTCTAAGAAACAGCACACAAGACAGAGAGGACTTAACTGTAAACAATATAATGTCTAGGCAAAGATACCTACAGAAAAAGAATTTCTATAAAAACAACCACAGAAATGACCAAGAGAAATATATGGAAGACCAGTGCAACTTGAAACTGATCACAAACCATTTATAGCTATGTTTAAAAAAGCACTGAATGATTGCCTAGCACAGTTACAAAGGATCAGACTTAAAGTGCAAAAATATGACTAGCATGCCAACTACATACCAGGAAAGTCCATGCATGCAGCAGAGGCATTGTCACATGAAACATTGACTGAAAAAACAGTGAATACAGATAACACAGAGTTTGACATAGAAACACAGGTAGTAGCCATGATAAAATATGCACCAATCACAGGCGAAAAAAAATGAAGGAAATAAAGCAAAAGACAATATCAGATCCCAAAATGCAAACATTAAAAAATTATATAATGCACAGTTGGCCAGATATGATAAAATATAGCAAAACTGAAGCACATTATTTTAACCACAGAATGGACCTGACATTGTTCCATGACATAATATTAAAAGGAAATACTCCATAATTCCAGTGTAATTAAAGACTAATATCCTTGAAAAGATACACTGGAGATTATCAAGGAGAAGAAAAATGTAAATGCCAAGGCAGAGAATCCATTTTTTGGTCAGGAATAAACAAAGATATTATGAGTTGTGTATTACTTAGATACACAACCAAAACAACCCCTTATTACCCATCAAATACCAACATGACCATGGCAAAAAGTAGCAGTAGACCTGTGCAGACATGGTAAGAAAGATTAGCCACTTAAACTATCTAGATCTCTACCAGATACCAGCACAGGCAAGTGAAGTGGTAACCAAAACGATGCAACATCACTTCAGTCAATTTGGAATTATTGAGGAAGTATTTTCAGACAATGCCTCATGTTCTTTGTCAGCAGAATACATGCAATTTACAGCTGCATGAGACTTCAAAAGGATAACATTGTCACCACTACACCCACAATCAAATGGACTACTTGAAAAACCATAAAAACAATCTAAAATATCCTGAGAAGATCAAAAGTTCTATCATTAGGATTATTAATCTATCACACTACACCAGGTAAACATGGAATATCACCTTCAGGAATGCTAATAAGGAGAAAATTAAGATACAATCTCCCAGCACTAGCCAAACAAAGCAAGAGAAGTGTAGGCCTCAAAGAAATCAACAGGGGGTGAAACAAAAACACTACTATGATAGACAGGGTACAAGAGAATTGGAACTGTTAAAACTGCAAAATTCAGTTCAAATACAAGACCTGATTAAAAAATGGTGGAGCGAGACTCGCAGTGTAAGAGCTGAAGTAGCACTATGATAATTTACATGTTCATAAGCTCTGGTGCACTACTATGATGGAATCATAGGAACTTGGAAAAAATACCCAAGCATAACATACCAGAAGAAACATCATGGACCTCACCACCACAAGAGAGGGTAGAAGAGCAGCAAATTCTACTTTCTGATAGTGAAGCAAAACAAGAATCATCTCTTCCCACTGGAAAGCAGATTTCAAAGATGCAATTAAACCTGGCAGGACAACTGCAATGATCTGCTTGAAAAATACAACCACCACAGAAAATGAACTTATAAAGGGAAAATTGTACTCTGTTATTTAGATTAGATTAGAGTAATAAATTTTAAAAAACTTAAGGGTGTAGATATAATTGTTAGTTATAAGTTATCTCCTCTTATTGGAACTCTTAATGAAAGAACTAGAAATAAGGCATCAGCCTCTTTTTCATAACAGACAGAGGCTATTTAAAAAAACAAAAAAACAACATATATTTAGTCATTAAAAGCATATAGTTAACACACATCTATATACCTTATCTTTTGTTGCTGATTCAAATTTCAATAAAAACCCATTAATTGAACTTTTTTATTGAGCAATTTTTTAAATGATTTTAAAATGAGTCTGATCTACAAATTGATATTTGCTGCGAGTTCTTTAACAGGTTTTCAGATCATTTTCCTTAATCATAACTTCAATGAGCCAATTTTTCTCCTCATTTATCAGCAAATTTTAAAAACCAAATTCTTACTGTTTGAACACTAAATTCTTCATAACTACAGCAATAACAAAAAAAAAAATCAAGAGTTGAAAAATTTATTTTCATATTTGTGTGAAAATCAATATAATGAAATGAAATTTTCAGTGAATCACTGGTCAAAGTTTTTGCTGCTGTGGTAAAAACATGAGTTTGAGACTAATTTGAATAAGCTAATGCCAAATCTATGGTTAGAATTATTCTAGCACATAAGAATTTTGTAAAATGTACATCATATGCCACTGGGTAGACCCATACCTAAACTGGGCAAGATAAGTGAAGAACATGCTGAAGGATTCTAAGATATTCCAGTAATATAATGAGTTATTACTGCTGATTTCTAGTGGGGGACGAGTGCCTTCCACAAGCACAAGAGTAAACATCCCAAACACTTAAATACTAATGACTAAGCCTTAAGTTAAATATATTGAACATACAGGTTCTATTACTTAATAAGAAACATTTTTCTTATGGAAATCCTTTTTTTTTTTAAATCATCAGAAAAGTTATCACATGTTATCTCAAATAAACAATGACATTCAGAATATTTATTAACTATAGTTGATTATTAGCATCAAACAATTTGTTTTCTCTGAAAACATGGGCATTTTTTAAGAAGCTTTCAAATATATAATCTGCTATATGCATCAATCAATTTATTTCAAATAAATACATATAGTTACAGTGGGGAAAATAAGTATTTCATCCCCTCAGTGTTTGTTGCTTTACAAAAATAGGAATGGTCAATAATTTTCAGGGTAGGTCCACCTTGAAAGTGAGAGATAGAAAATTTTAAAAACTTCAAGAAAGTCACATTATATTAATTTCTTAACTTTTATTCATTTTTTATTGAAAAAATAAATATTTTACACCCAAACAACCAGTGATGATTCAGGCTCTAGGAGGCATATAGACTAGTCCTATTACTTAATTATTATTCCTAATCAAGTACCCATTACCTGTATAAAAGACATTAGTTCATAGAATCCTTCAATGAATCAGAATCTAATCTCTCCACAATGTGCAAGACGAAAGAATTTTCAAAAGACATCCGGGACAAAATTGTATATCTGCACAGGACTGGAATGGCCTTCAAGATGTTTGGCAAGCAGCTAGGTGAGAAGGAGTCAGCTGTTGGTACGATCATAGGAAAAAGGAAGAAACACCAATTGACAATCAATCTCCCTCGGTCTGGAGGTCCATGTAAGATCTCCCCATGTGGAGTAAACCTGATGATGAGAAAAGTGAGGGAACAACCCAGAACTATACAGCAAGAGCTTGTTGATGATCTCAAAGCAGCTGAGACCAGTCATCAAGATGACCATTAGTAAATTGATCAAATTTTTTTAAAAAATCTTTTTGAAAAGAAAATTTTTATTACTCTGTACTGTAAAAGCAAAATTTTGTTTGCTAATATTGTAATTTTTGTTAATTATATTTACATAAGGCCCATTAGTTATACTAAGGATTTATAATTTCTGGAGTAATGTTTAATAGAAAAATATTAAGCAATATATTTTAACATTAATCATTTTCTTATCCTTACAAAGAAAATAATCTTTATAATAAATTATCTTTCTTTTGTTTAAACTGTCAACTTCTTATTCATTAATGATTTAGTGAATTATTAGAAAATCCTTTAAAAATTGGTCAGTTGGCTTAATATTGTCAAAAACTTCAACCTAATGCTGAAAGGTTTCTCCTCTTTTTTTAGTAACAGTTCTTTGATTTGAAACAACATAAGTAGAAAAAATATTGCATCCACAAACTATTATAGCCTTCAAATTGTCTGCAATAAATAAATTTCATGTTTCTTAAAACAAAATTTTATAAAAGATTCTCAACTAATTTTTCAATTTCAGAATATTAATTTTGATAAAAATCAGAAATGACTTTTTAACTCAAAAACTATAGCTGACAACTATTCCCCACTTGAATATCTAAAAAACATTTTAATTATACATAACACAGTTTTCTCCAAAAGAATGTTAGGAAAAATGTTTTGTTTTATTCAAAGCAGTGTTTTCGGTTATTAATCGCAATAAAAAAAATTTTTTACACATTAGAAAATATAATAATGGTTCTGACACTGATTTTACTGACCAAAACAGAAATATTTCTTTCAATATTACCAGCAAAAAAATCAATTTTTTTTTATTGCATATTTTAGTCAGCCAGTTAAAAGAGCTTAGAAATATAGTACCATAAACATTATAATTAAGAAACAAAGGTCATTAGATAGACACAATTCAGATGATCCAAATCATTTATATTGCTTGTCTTGAATACCTTCCTTCTCTTAAACCAGTGGTTTGATATTTGCAAAATTGGGCACTGCATTATAGTGAGATAAAGACTACATTGCTTGTATATTTGACTGAGTGGGCAGCACTGCTGTTAATTCAGATGTCCACATAAAACATCAGCATACAGATGGATATGGCATTTTGAGGAGTGCACTTATCATTTGGATTCCTGCTATCAAGAACAGCATCAATGTATTTCTTTTTAATAAAATGCTACCCTATGAACCATAGGATTACACTTTTATGTATAGTGATTTAAGAAGCCATCCTACTTTTCAAATTCTTCTATACAACAAGAAAGTGAGAATATTCAATTTACTCTTTTTGTAATACTAAAATAGTCATTTTAGCAATAAAATCATATTCATGAAACATTTAATTTTCACAACAAGAATAAATATATATATATATATATATATATATATATTATAGGTATCGTACAGGTTGAGTTGGTAATGAAACCTCAGCATCCAACCTTGATAGGAAATACATTGGTTATCCAGCCATTTCTGACACATTGTTCTTGCAGATCCTCATATTTTTCCAACTTACGCTGATGTGCCCAGTCAAAATTTTCTTCAAAAATGACCATTAACTCAATAATGAAAACTTTTAATTTAATGAACCAAATGACAATATCTGGACGCTGGGTCATTAACACTATTTCTGTTGGAAATAGGAAATGATGTTCTAAATCAGTTGCGATGTGCCAGTCTGTGTAGCCATCAAGCAATGATGAGTTATGCTTATTTTTACGCGAAAGTTTCAAAATGTTTCCTTCTTTAACAAAATGAATTGCTTTATAGGTGATATTATTTAGAGCTTTACTGGCAATCTCCCAACATATCTTTGCGGCCTCGGCAAAAATCTTGAGGACTTCATTATATCTTCATGTGTAGAGCATACTCGCATCCAGTGAGAATATGTTTAAGGCTTGAAGTTTTCCCACATGCTCTGCATCGGTTGGATGTAGTTAACCTCCAAGTATGAAGGTTGACTGGTGTTGATAAAACATCATAGACTGACTTTATAAGGAAAATCAATTTTTGAGGTTCCCTATGTGACAGCTGTCTTTTGCACTCTCCCACTTGGTCAATGCACCCTGTTTCCTTTGTCCTACGGCTGTAGCAATACACATGACTTCCTCAAGATGATGAATTTCTTCTGAAACCATTTTTCTTTTGTTTATTGTGGATTCCTTGGACCACTAACACTGTGGATAAAGGCTTACGCGTGATCTTCCATTTGCCACAGTGCCAATTATTTCTTTCATCCTAATGGCCGATTCTACATTTATTTTCACCTTCCATTATGGAAGGCTGGGCGTTCTTCACTAGTGGGTCATGAGAGTAATGCAGCATCTGGAAAAATCGCACTTTACCTAATTTAAATTCCTCAACAAGGGACAATGTCAGAAGTTTTAGCTTCATTGATGAACTGTATAGTGCCACATTTGTTAAGGAGTTAGATACTCCCAACCATTTTTTCGTATATTTACTGATTAACCACTTCATTGTTTCAACATTTGTAATTGATTCCTCATATACTTGAATTGGCCATGATAATTTAGGAAATAATCCAAAATAAATACACCAAACTTTATCTTTACTCAGGAGGTCACATTTATCAATGGAGTGTAATCCATTTTTCAGTTTGCTTAGGTCTCGCCAATAATGTTGATCAGTAAGTGGCAGAGAGTAGCAGTGACTGAGACTTAACGTTTTTTTCACGGATTGTGGGGATTTCATTCCCATCAACAGAAGTTTATCTCTCTGCAGTTTCCTTTAATTATTGATTAACTGCGACATTTTGGAGGCTTCGCCAATGGCCCGGGAGACCTGGGTTCAATCCCAGGTCGAGTCATACCAAAGACTCAAAAAATGGTACTTGATGCTTCCTTGCTTAACATTCAGCATTATAAGGTACGGATCAAGGGTAAAGTAGAGCAATCCAGGGAAGGAGTAGCGCCCTCCCCTACACCTTGGTGTAGTAGCTATCGAAAAGGGAGCCTTCGGGTTACCCTCGACTATGGTCGCCAACTTTTACTATTTTCATTGCAGCCCATTTGAAGAGCTCTTGTAGATGGGTCACCAGTTGTTCCGTGTGTGATCTGGATTCTGCAACTAGAGTTACCTCATCCATAAAACCCTTCATAGATGGACCAGTTATTTCATTGATGTTGATTTCAGCACTACACAATATCATCTCCATTACCAAAAAGAAAAGTAGTGAAGACATAACACATCCCATCATAATGCCAATATTCAACTTTTGCCAGTTAGTTGAATATTTATAATTAGAAAATCTCACATAGGTATATTTAAAGTACACTGATATGAGGTTTTTAATGTCCTCTGGAATCCAAAAGAACTCCATTACTTTCTCAAGTAGTTGGTGTCTTACTGAGCCATATGCGTTTTCTAGATCTAACCAAATGACATGAAGTTCAGCCGATTTATTATTTTGGGCCATTTTCATTCAGTCCCACAACATAGTGGTCCAATACAACCTGGAAAGCTGGGAATTCCAGCCTTTTGTATTGATGTATTGACATGCCCATTTGTTTATCATGAATCTTGTCATCCTCTTTGATATGACACCGAAAAAGATCTTACCTTCTATGTTAAGTAAAGAAATTGGTCAAAACTGATCTAGTTTTCTGGAGTCTTTTTCCTTTGGAATGTGAATTCCATCTGCTAATCCCCAACTCTCTGCAATAATTTTTTTATGGGCTTCTCATATATATCAACAAAATTAGGCTGGTATAAAAATAATTGTCATTTTTGTCATATTAAGATTTAAAGCATATTTTTAATAAACTACTTTTTAACAATGTTTATGGGATATACCATTTTAAAGCACAAATTTCACTTCTGATTTATGCTAATGGCTTTGTTTTCACAATTCTTGTTTATTTTAGGATATCAAATTAAAAGATGAAAAAAAAGTTCAAGCCATTTTATTGAATGAGCTCAAACTAAGAGCATAAAGCAGCAGAAACTACAGGAAATATTAATCAAGTATTAGGAATATACAGTTCAACATTGATTACAAAAATTTTGTAGTGGAGATGAGGACATTTGTGAACATCCTGCTATTGATAACAATCAACTGAGTTCCATTATTGAAGCAGAATTAAAAGGTTGCAGAAGAACTAATTGTTCAATACTTGTTCAAAATTTACACCAAATCGGAAAATCAAAAAGTTTGACAAATGGATGCCACAGAAACTAAACAAAAATCTTTTTTTTTTCACCATTAAGAAGTCTGCTGTGCTTCTTTTGTGCTATAAAAATGATCCATTTCTTGATCACATCATGTTATGTGATGAAATGTGGTTGCATATAACTGACAGCATTCTCCATAGTGGTTGCACCTAGGTGAAGCATCAAAATACTTTCCCAAACCAAAGGATTAGAGTATAGTATCAGAACCAGTGGCAATTCCATGGTAACCTTAAAAACTATAAGATATAAGATATGCAGATGAAAATTTATTTTGAAAAGTACAAAATTTAATGCTTTCTTAAAAATACATGTATAAGAAAAACCTGACATATATAGATGGTTATATTCCATTTTTAGTCAATTTATTTAATATATATTTTATCAGATTTCTACAGATACTACAACTTGATCTTAGGTGTTTTTGAGAAATACTTTGATCCTATGCACAGATGCAAAACTCTTATTCTAGCAAGAGTTATAAGCAGACAGATAAAGAAACAAACAGAAAGTCATATTGTTCATTATATAGAAAGCTAAATGATATATATCTTTTTAACTGATGATATTACCCCTTAATGGTGATTATAATATTGCCCTTTTACTTTCTGATTTCATTGCAAAAATTGTTCCAGTAAGAAAAGTTTCTTTAACAGCGAAACAAAAAAAAATAAAATAAAATAAAGCTAAATTCTTTCAAAAATATCTTGAATTTATTTATCTTTATAACATTATTTGATTTAGTAACAGACACTACTTGTACTTAAGGTATTTTTTTAAAATTAGGGTAATGAAATATCGTCAAGTGACACAAGATATGTACATATCATTATATAGTCTCCTTTTACAAATGGGTGAGTAATAACTTGAAAGTCAATTTCTGTGGATCTTGAGAATAATAATTTTAATCTAGCTTATGATAAAACACCATCTGATCAATCATTATACTGTAAGCTTCTTCTCACGCATTGATGTCTTTGTTGATTCCATATAATAATGTACTTTATCAACCTTAAAAGACTCCTCAATACTTAGCATTAAATATTCTTAGCACTTTTCATTTACATTTTTCAAGGAAGTCTTTTCTATCCAAAAGCAAAACAAAATACATTTAGATATGAAATTTTAAGGGTCATTTCTTTTTATTACATTACACTCTTTATCATAGGTGATATCATAATCTGTTCCAATAGTTAACACTAGAATTGATGGAACAGTATGATGGACAATTATTCTAATATTTTTGTCAACTTGGATGTTGTTTAGGTCCAAATAATTCATCTTTTTATCAAACTTAGGATGAGATTCAAATTTAGTACAGGCCAGCTTCACCACTTTGACCTGCAATATAAGCTCACATAAGATCTGGCTGGTGCCAATAGCCAAAATACTAGTAACACCATGGCACTGCCAAAGATATTAATGGTTCACAGGCCAAGTTCCACATAAAATTTTAAGCCTCAAATGACCTATTTGGTAAGGCCAGGGGCATGATCAGCAAAGAGTGGTAATGAAGTTGCTAAGGTTATAAAGAACATGTTTATAGAGACCTTTCTTTAATAGATTTATATCACATCTTTGTAGATACAGAAGTCTTTAGAATCAATATGTAAATACCAAGGGCAAAAACTGATCAATTCAAATACAATCTTATTTCATTGTAATTTTGGCTGTGATATAATTAATATTCATTTAAACCTTTTCCAAACCAATTGTATATTGTACTTGATAGATAATACACAAGCTATATCTCTAATAGTTCACACATAGCAATCTTGAGTACAATTCTCTATCAGGCATTGCTATTTTCCAAGACAAATATTATCTAGTTTATCATTAAAACCAAGGTATGCATATTCCAGAAAGCAAGATTAAGCTGTTTGCTTTTAAGATAATAGAAGGTTAAAAAAAGAAAAGAAACCAAAAATTAATTCATGCACTTTGTCTTCAGTATTCTCTTTACTAGTGCTAAGTAGGGTTGCTCTGCTTGGTTATCTTGCATTCCCTAATTCATTCATGTTAATATGGTGATATAATCAGACTATATACCTAAACATCTTTAATAACTTGCTAGATGACAGCTAGCGCTCTCTCGAACACTTATCTACCATAAGGAGGCATTCAGTATCCAAACCAAACCATACCATCATATATATTTTCCAACCAAATAAGTAGACTGCTTCCAAAGAAAAACAGATTTTACAACCAAAATTAATTTTCTCCAAAACAGAATGGCTAGCCCAGTAAAAAAGTTATGATTGTACATAAAACAGTATAGGATATATTAAGAGATACTCTACAACATCCCAATTTATTCTGGACATGTACACACAATACAAACTTTCTGTCATTACATACCTTTAAATTATCAATTTCACTTTTTTCTTTAGTATAATTGAATTATCTAACCTGACTGGAAATCAATGTTAGTTAACCATGAGAAAATTTCAATACTGAATAATTTGTTAATAGGGATTGAGGGAAATAAAATTTACAAAAGTATCAAAGTAAAAAATTTAAGTAGAGCAAGATTTTTGCATTCCATCAAAATGAGTTTCACTGTATATCATGTTCCATATGAGGATTTTGATGGTTGTTCTTGTTTTAGGGTAAAAGAGTGAGCTAGTTTGGTATGGCATATGCATAGCTGAGTCAGTTCTCTTCTGGTGTTTAATACTAAAAGAATTCACACTAATTTAATAATTTAAACATGTACATATAACCTCATGAATAAATAAATATGTTTATAAATTTAATGATTTAAGAAAATTTTGAAAATTAAATTTGAAAACATGGACATGAATTTAGTATTCAACTTTGGATAGTTCCAGACCATTTTTAGTCATTTCTCTTTGATGTGTTAAGTGATTACAAAATATTTCCTAAAAAGATTGGTTCTAAAGATGACATAGGACAGTAAAACACAATCAATTGTACCAAAATGCAAATGTTTCTACACTACAATTCAGACAAATACCAGCTAATAATATATGTATAGAGGCAATTTTTCTTCTCATAAAGGAAAAATGTATTTTATGTTTTCATGCTATAAAAGTGAAATAATATCAAACTGAGTATAAAATACTTTAGTAAAACTTTCCAAGATTTCAGCACAAGTCTCAGTACTGTCATAACAAGTGAAAAAGCTAGTAAAAAATGTCAGGAAACAATTAGAATCAATGAAATTCAAATAATGAATGATTATTAAAGGTAAACAATTACAAGAACAAAATAAATTTTCACATCTTATAGTCCATCCATCTATCCAACTAAGACTGCCAATTTTGGCCTGATTTCAACAAAACCTTCAAAAATTGTTAGTCATGCCTGAAAAGATTTTAAACTATAAAAGATCTGGCTCAGACAGGCTTTTAGATAGGATCTGTTTCTTGCACTTTATATCTTACTTGTTGTAAAAAGGTGTCCATCTCATGACACTGATCAACTCTTGATAATTGTAACAAGAGGCAGATGGCTCTTTTCCTCCCTATGTATACTTAGGTCCTCTTTGTTGCAGCTAGGTGTCAAGCCATTAAGATGGAATTCATTTCATCTCAATAATCACCTGGTCATAAAAAGGTTGGAAAATAATAAAATTGAATACTAATTCAAAATATTTATTAATTTTAAGGGGTTTTCAAAGGTATCAGAGATCTCCAAATGAACACAAAGCTGTCTCCTTTAAGCCACACTGGTGTAAACAAGGCAATAACCCAGAGTAAATAATCAATCCTAAATTTTAATAAAAGCAACTCTATGTCTTATTTTATAATAATGATCATCTTATGAACTATATATATTACAGATAAGTTACTGTTAGTTTTTATCATTTATATAACCAATCAATTTATTCAGATCTCTTCTTTTTTTAAAAGACATTTTTAAATTACTTCTACTAATTGAAAACTTCATCTATAGGCATTCTTTTAAGATAGTTCCTACAGAATTATTAAGATGAATCACAACTTAGTAAAACTAATTTCTTCTTTCCAAAAATTGACCATAAATTTACGACTACTATTTTTTTTATTGCAGCAATAAATACAAACATAACACAACCCATGTTTTGGAGAGGACTTGTAAATTAATAAACATCACAGAGAAGTTAATGTAAGGAGCTAATTGGTGAGTATTATTCATATGATAATTATTTTTTAAGTCTGGTGACTGCAAAAACAGTTATACCTTTGATTTCTGGCTAGGAAATTTTCAGCTAAATATGTACTTTATATAAAACAAAAGGATAAAAATTTGGTTTAACTAATCTAATGGACACAAAATAAGGGTCCAGTTTAGCATTATATTTACATAATAAATTAGAACCCTTACTAAAAATTTTAAAAAACTAATACATTAAATGCATGCTTTATGGTCTCATTAATGACAATCAATTTGTCTTTGAGTGATGCAATGACAGATAGACACTTAAAATGACATTTAATGAATTATAAGACTAACATAGTACATGCTAAAAGTAAGATTATCTATATACCAAGAGTATCAGATATTTGTGCTCCCATTGAAGGAAAAGAAAGCACTGAATTATAAGACTAGAAGTTGTCTTTAAAATGCTTTTAATTTGGATTCTTTGGATTACTCTCTTTGGTTAGGAAATAGTATCTTACCTTTGTGACAGCAATTATTGAATTTGCAGCCTAATGGACGCTCTGATAAAAAATGATTGAAATTGCAAAAGAGGCAAATAATATTCATAGGCCCATATGAATGAAGCAATAAGTTTTCTTCAGAAAAGGTATCATTTTTAACTATTATTTCAAACTACTGCATTCTTCTATTTTGAATAATAGCTGTGTTTCTTTGTATTCCCTTAAGGATTTTCCAAATTTTTTATATCAATAAAAGCCTTGTACTGACCTGTTGCGACTAACCTTTCTGTTTCCTTCCTCTGCACATTCATTTTGAATTCTTTGAGATCATTATCATCTCTTTACTCAGAACCTAACTTTAGTTTCTGGTGATTTATTGTTGCCTTAGTGTAATTATTAATCCATTTCAAGCTTTGCTACAATTTCTTCTTGTGGTTCTTATTGCCATTTAGAGGCAATTATATCTAGTACTGATTTGTTCTGTTAACTGTCATCTTTCTTCTGCTGTTTGAAGAAGGGCAATTTCTTTGTGCTTTGTATTTTTTCTTATCTATTTAACACCTCTAAATTACACCTGTTGTTATTCTTTGTCTCAGGCTCTTTGCCTGGCCTTCCTTTTCCTCACCAATTGACACCTTTCATTCAATCTACAATATTCAGTGATTTGAAAAACTTTAAAACATCAATATTACCAAAAAGAAAAAAAAAAAAGAACTTGTTTTCCTGTTAAAAGTAAACTTAAACTAAATCTTAAAAGGGAAAAAATCATAACAGTTTCCATTCCAAAAAAAAGAAACACAAAAAAGAAATACAGAAAAAGAAATGCACAAAAAAAGAAAAAATTCAAAAGAAAAATCAAATTCTTCATTTAAAGAAAATGAGGAATTGCTTGATAAATACTACTTTAAAAAAATGAATGACTAATACAATAAATTGGCATTTGTTAAAATTGAAACTTAAACTATATTAAAACTATTAAAAAAAATCATATCTCCTGTTACCCCACCCCCCCAAAAAACCCTATACTCATTTGTAGCAGAAGTAGTGATATACACCAGCAGACACACAGTCTTACTTTACACTCAGCAGGGAATGTTGTCTCTGTTTATTTGAGTACCCTTTTCTCTTTTTTGAATCAGCATGACACTTTTGGGTGAATAGACAAATAAATTTAATGACAACAGCTTTTATGCTAATAGATCAAATATACTTGCTCCCAAATCCAAAACCAATCTGGTTTCATAGGTCTTTGAAAATGTTTGTATTATGAAATTATTAGTATTATCAGTTTTAGGAAATTAATCTCTAGCAAATTCTGATAAGCAACACACTAATTATTAAACAATAAAATTCAACAGAAAAACCCGTTTTCTTAAAAAGGTATCAAATTTTAACACAAAATGTAAATAACGGAAAATTCTATTTCTTTTTACATGATGCATGATTTATGTAGATATGAGTGTGCATCCAAGTTGGAGTACTCTCAGTAAAAAGCATCTAATTACATCAATTAAGCTGCAACCCGCAAAAGCGTGTGTCATACGCTCTTTAAATCAGCTTTGTACTTACATTGAAATGAGAAACGTCTTGGCTTTCATTCTGCTTCCAGTTGATTACTGCTTTTAAACAAGATTAACAATTGTAGATGAGGTTAAATATTGTCATACTGTTAGGTACAAGAGACAAAGAAAAAGTAATCAACACTTGATAATGTGTAATCAAACAACCTGTATAAAAAGTATCATTAAGATATTTTTACTTTAAAAAGTATTTGCCTTGAAAAGTGTGGGTGCAGTTAAAAACAATGCTAGCTGAAATATGTGTGCTTGATATAATAATAATAACAATAATAATAATAATAATAATAAAAGATAGTGAGAGACTTATAAGCTTTTTTATTTAATAATTTCACAGCTTTTTCAAAACAAGGCAGCCTTGGTGTCAATGAAACATTGTTCAGCAGCAAAATTTAATGGAGGTGATGAAATATGCAATCAGGCAGATGAACAAAGATATGGTGACCATCTATATTTGTTAATAATGAATTACCATTATTATAAAATAATCAAAAAATTGCCATTGAACACTAAATTTCAGAATAATATTCAAGGTGCTCAATTGTTTATTCATTTTATTACCTATTTGAGTACTATCACCCAATAATAGCCAGCATAGTATCCGTCATCTTAGTCAGATTTTGATTAGTTAAAGTATCTAAGAAGCATTTTTTTGCTACCTAGCATTTCCATGTTTCAGTTCTTTGCAGCCTTTCCTGAGTCTCATTCATCTTTTCTTTATTTGTCACCAGTAACCCAAGGACACCCAGAAATACTTAACTTTGAATTATTTCTGTCTAGGCATTTTAACAATAGTCACTTGAATTATTAGCCCAATACAGAATTTGTTGAAAATTAAGTAGTTCAGTGATTAATACATAAGATTCATAAACCCACAACACCAAGGCAAAATATTTATGACAATACATGAAAAATATAAACTTTTTTTTTAATCAAAGACATTTTTTCAAAATAATGAAAAATTTGCAACACTTTGTATGTGCATGTGTGATTTAGAAAGAAAGAAGTTCAAGAAAATGACCAATTGAGAAAGAAAGAAGTTCAAGAAAATGACCAATTCAGATACAAATTGATATACTGTTAGAGAGTGAAATGGTTAGTGTCACTTTATAGTGAATTATTCTTAAGTTTTATTTAATAACAACTGATATGAAGACAAATTGATAAAGATATGACATCCCATTGTCTAAATTAAATTATAAGCCAAAATACATTCAATAAACAAATACAAAACATCATTCATAGATAAACTTTGTACAATGCATTGAATCAAAGAGAGAGAGAGAGATTTATATGCTAATTATTTTTTTAGGTAGCATTCATATCTGTCAACACTGCATTCTAAATAGATTCCATTTATGGAGTTAAACTTTGACATGAAACCTCATAGCATAAAGTTTATACTAAAAGTAAAATTTTGATAAGAGTTATATCAATGAGAAAGAAGCCAAAATAATGAGGAAAGACTTAACCAGTTTGGTATAGAGGCCTATAAAAAATGAATAAAAAATACTAAATGGATTTTTTTCTAAGCATTTAATGCACTTGAGTCAAGAATTTTGATAAATTCTATCCTCAATTCAATTATAATTCCATTTTTTATCAAGCGAACAATAACAATAAGCAATTAGATCATATAACCAAAATCTTAACACTGGTTATTATTGAAAGAGAATGCACTTGCAAGAGGCATAATTTCAAATTATCTTTATTATAAAGCTACATTTAATAGCTTTTTCTATTTAACTGACTTTTGATACTTACATCTTGCTACCTACAAATTGTAATGCTTATATCTTACTAAGTGATATAATAGAAATTATATCTACAATCTAAAAAATTGATAATTCATTTATCCTCCAAGCCTGGTAAAATAATTTAGGTATTCAAAACCAAATGTATGATAGGATTGTATATCAGCATTTAACAGCTAAATATATCATTACTGAGTATTTGTTTATGGTTATAAATAGTGGCTTGTTAAAGTAATTAGTAATACAAACAATTTTCATCGAAAAAGGGAAAATTGGTATGATAATCAGAATTAATATTTCTCAATTAAGTTTTCAGACCGAGTTTAAAAACAAAATTCAAAGTAATTTTTCTTTCACCTTATCAGACAAGTTGAAATTCCACACTTTTATGCTTCTTTTAAAGTAATTTTAATTTAGAAGAGAAAACTATTTTTTTTCTTTTTTACTTAACTAGTTCTGATCTCAATTTAATCCTGAAGGAAATACAACAGTAAACTACAAAACAAAGTATTCAAATAGAAGTAAGCAACAATTTTACTTTGCCCAGTCAGCTGGGGCTGTAGAATATACCAATTGTATCTCTGCAGAGGGATAAGACTCCCCCGCTCCAGCGAGTGTCCTGATTAAGACACTAAACAATCTGATGGTGAGGTCCCAGTAATGCTGGAGTTTGGGGAATGCAGAGTACCCTTTCATTGCCATCACTTCCAGGTCCACTCTGCCCCAGAGTGGTAGCACCTGATAGGGTACTATCTATGGGTTAAATAGAACTAAACTGTGTACTTATGCTAAACTGAATTGGTTGAAATGGGACTGTCTTGACATTTAAACTGTGTACATATGCTCAGCTGAAATGTTTGAAATAGAACTGTTTCTGTATTCTAAACTGATTTTTTTTTAAATAGAACTGTTTTTGTCATTGAAACTGTGTACTTATTCAAAATAGAACTGTTTATATGAATAAAAATAGATTTGGCTAAGCTACAATGGTTGATGTGCCTTAAAACTAAACCAAACCAATACAATTTTACCTTTATAAAAAAGCAAGTGCTTAATAAACAAAGAATTACCATACAAATAATTTCTAATCCAGAGACATGAAAACAAATTGCCAATCAAAATCATCAAAGAGAATGTTTTGGTCTGTGAAAAGTTAATGAATAGTGTAAACTAGCAATAAGTTAAGGTATAAAAGTTAATGAATAGAGTAAGTTAAGATATAAAAGTTAATGAATAGAGTAAACTAACAATAAGTTAAGGTATAAAATTGTCCAATCTTGCCTCCTGAGTTGACAATGGTATGAGTTATAGAGGAATGCTCTGTAATATACTTTTGAAAAACTAGCAAGGAGCATTGTGACGGTAAATTAACTAGAATCCCAAAACGGGACTTTATTTTTCGCACGTGTGAAGACGGGGCAGACTGGCACTTGATCCCTTGTAGAATAAGTCCTTGTTCAGAGTCCTTTCTCGGACATATAGGAACTGGCATATTATGTGGGGGTTAATTTATGGCAAGACTGACTGCCGTTGGCAAGGGGTTTCCAATTTTCACACTATTCACACACCCACCAAGGCCACTGGTCTTCCTACCCCTAGAACAATGGAGGATATGGACCTCTAGGTTTATATGTAATAATATTAATTATAGTAGTCGACAACCCCGGTTTCCCGTATAAGAATTTTAAAGGAATTTATAGGACAATTTTAAGCAAGCATAACATAAGGCGAATAGAAGCTGAAAAAGAAACATGAAATAACTGCTTGGTAGCAGACGACACAAAGAACGACTCGAGCACATGGGAACATTAAAATATATCAGTCTTTTTACTACACATAGATACACATCTTCAAAGTGTCAACTATATTATAAACCAATAGTACAGAAACATAAATGTCTTCTTTTCTTTTCTTTTCTTTCGTCTTTCTTCAGCTTGAGAGAGAGAGGATATATAATTGGGTATAGGGAGAAACAGTTTTAAAGTCTACTTATCTTTAGACGACTTTCCTTTGGAGAGCATTTTTCTTTCTCCTTTTTTTTTTTCTTTATTCTCGGGTTGACGGCATTTATTTTATTTTTGGAGTCTGGCTTGAAAGTAGGGTTCCTTTTCTTTCTTGTCCAAGATATTTCCGTCTTTCTTTTCCCGGAGTCTTGGCATGCGCTTCACCCCATCTGGTCACGACGATGTCTGATCCAAGACTGACCTTCTTCCTCCCTACTTCTGCTGATGGAAGGAGCTCCCACTCCCGCCCTAGGGCTCCAGCCAATCATTTGGCTTCTCTCTTCTCCCTGGTCAGGCGATTCGTTAGGGCTACTATATGTCATCAGAGTCAGGTTACTGAGTACAGATAATTTGACCCACATTTTTTTCTCTTCCTTCAACGACCAGCCGAAATTGACCCAATTCTTTGTTTCTCTTTTAACGGTCAATCTTTGACGGCTTGCTAATTCAAGCACGAGGAATAGTAGTAATCTTATTTCTCCTTTCTCAATGGGAGACCACGTGACAAGCATCCTAATATGGTGTAAAAAATGTAAATAAAATCCTTAACTGGAAATTAGAAATAAAATGTTTCAGATTTTCAGAGCAAGTTCAACAAACAATAGAGCATCAGAGAAAGCAGTTCATACTTGGTTAATTTTTAGTCATAATTTCAAGAACAGGTGCATAGATAAGTAACTATGGGTATGCCATGTATGTGCAATTGCACACAAAGATATTCTAAGTTTTTCAAAACAAAAAAAAAAAACATTGTGAATCTGCAAGAATATATTAGATTTCAAATTCAATTAAATTGAATGTAGTAAAGAGAAAAAAGAAAAGGTGGAATGAACTCTTCACTTCACTTAGACAACTACAGAAGCCTACATTGAAATATTTCCTACTTTTCCTAGTTAAGATGCTCACAGAGACACTATTTTCCAGATATAGAGATTGCAAATGGAATAAATAATGATCATACTGAGAGATCACATAGTAAGGTCTGAGATATTTGGAGAAAGTATGGGTTAATTTTTATGTACTTTTTATGATATTATGGTTAGGTTTTTTTACTGGACATTGGCATAATGGTTAGAGTGTTTGCCAATGGTCCGGTAAACCTGGGTTCAATCCCAGGTCAAGTCATACCAAAGACTCAAAAAATGGTACTTGATGCCTCCTTGCTTAATACTCAGCATTATAAGGTAAGGATCAAGGGTAAAGTGGAGCAATCCAGGGAAAGGAGTGTCGCCAACTTTAATTTTTTTTTACTTATGGTTATTTAACGCCATATCTTTTTATGGTTTATCTAATTTGATAAATTTATAAATCTTTGATTACAATAATAAGTACTTATGTTTTCAACATTCCACTGCAATCATTTTTTTCTTAATCACACTTTTTCATTTGGCTATAATAATCATTTATTTGCACAGTTATAGAGTATCAAGAATTCCAATCTAATACTAATAATTTATGAACAATTACATGGCTTAAAGTAAAATCTATTCAATAACAACACTGGTTTACAAAAATAAATTTTTGGTCTGAGGCAAGAATAGAGATAGGTGTTTTTTGTTAATTTGGGTGCGCTGAATTCAAATTTATAAATAGTTTTGCTCTATCACCTCTAGTTTTCTGGCTTTTAAATAGTCTCATTTTAGTATAAACAGAGAATATATGTGCATATTTCAAGAGTTGCAGCAGCTTATAACAGATAAAACAGGATAGATAAAGAACACTGATTGAATCAATATACTTGGAAGACACAATTACACAATTCATAGTACCACAGACAATCAAAAGTGTGTTTTCTTAGAAGATCTGGTGTATTTTGCCTCCGGGATGTCACGCAAGAGCATCCAGCAGAAGTCTCCCATCATACCGGGGTTCCATTTGCCTTGATAGTTGCTCTCCATTTTCGTAATGTCTTGGTGGAATCTTTCTCCATGCTCATCACTCACTGCTCCAAGGTTTGGCGGGAAGAAGTTGAGGTGGGAATGGAGAAAATGAATCTTGAGTGACATTCAGCACCCCATATCCTCGTAAGACTTTAGCAACCTCTCAATACAGGCTTGGTAATCTGGTACGCGTGTGTTACCAAGGAAGCCACTACAGACTGACTTGAATGCTTCCCATGCTCTCAGTTCCTTTAAGTTAAGAAGCTCCTTAAAATCAGTATCCTTCAGCACTTCTCAAATCTGAGGTCCAACAAAGATGCCCTCTTTGAGCTTAGCAGCACTAAGACCTGGGAACACAGTAGACAAGTGTTGGAAGGCAGCACCATTTTTGTGCAATGCCTTCACGAAATTCTTCATCAAACCAAGCTTGATGTGAAGAGGAGGAAGAAGCACCTTATTCATGTCCACCAGAAGATTCTCCTTGAGGCTGTGTTTGCCAAGAACAAAAGTGCTTCTAGATCCCCAGTCTTTCTGCTTGTAATGCTGGGATACAGCTCGACTATCCCAGAGACAGAGAAAACAACAGTACTTTGTGAAGCCCGCTTGCATACCCATAAGAAGACCAATGACCTTATTTGTTCAAATTCCTGAAACTGGTGATCCTTACATCTTCCTGGACTAGGTTCCACTGTTTAAGCCGAGAAGCCAAGAGCTCTGACTGCTGTTTTCACAGATACAAATCACGAGCAAGATCATTCAGGTCTTCTTGCTTGATCCAGTGTGGCTCATTGCCACTTGTTCCTGAATATGTAGATTCAATATCTTCCAAAGAATCCTTCCTTGAAGGGATTTCTTCATCTGATGAAGAAAGAAGATCCTTATTTACTGGAGGTGTGGGTACAGGAAGATCATCTGAATGGGGAACGGGTCTCATAGCAGATCAAAGGTTGAGATATTTGATCTTTTTCCTAGAAGATACATTGAAACCAGTTATATTAGTTAAACAAAAATAATCATCTGCGTGGCTCTTTCCAAACCATCCGGACTGCTAAGTTGAAAGCTGCTTTCTTGCCATTAAACCATGCAGTTAGTCCATTGTAGCAGGCTTTACAACAGATGTGTGGAGACCAAGACTTGTCCTGATCACCAATTTTACAGTCAAAATAGTGAAAGTAGGCAGTTCTGAGGAGGGAAGTGATGGTTCGACGCTGTGCAACTGTTGTGAAGTCCCCATACACATAGCAGAAAGAATTGGCCTTGTTGAGGCATCCTCGACATTTTGACGTGCTTGGAGCCATTGGAGAATCTGAAAATATAACAAAGTAAAGCTAAATGTGCATTTGAAAATGTAATACTAATATTCAGTAACCCAAAAGATGTGTAACACGATAGTTGAGGGACACCAACCTCCAGCGCCACCTGCAAGACAACCTCTTCCAACAACTGCCAGAGTGTGGATTGAGACCTGCCGCCTTAACTGTCAAAATCCATCTTGATATATAACTATATATATATAATGTAATGCTATCACTTACATTTAGTGCATAATAACTAAAAAATAAGCCATAAGTCTCAAAATATTAGAATTAACCCTGAATTCATATACACCTTTATGTACTGTATATGCACACTATGCATATCTAAAAAACTAGAAGTGATGAGTAAAAACAGATTTCAAATTTGAATTCAGCACCCTCAAACTAGGTAAAAACGGGTATTTTTGTGCTTGCCTCAATTTCTTTGTAAACCAGTGTAATCATTTGTCTGCAAACAGTTATAAGTTTTATGTAGTCCTATCTATCACCAATATTTTGCAATCAATTATATAGTTTCAAGAAAATAATAATAATAGGCCAGAAAGAAAGGGAAAAAAATGGAAAGAAAACCAAAAAAACTCCAAAAAATAGCTTTACTATTGTGAGTGAAATCAATAAAAACTGGTACTACAGCTTATTCTGGTTTTGCTGAAATTAAGTAGCCACTTAAGGGCTCAATTTATTTTTTGTGCATAAACTTTCTATTTTTGTTTTTGTTTTTCTTTCTTTTGTTCGAATTATGTAGGAATTCTTGCTAATTTTAAAGTTTATTTGAAATTTAACAGTTGTATTTTAGCTAAAAGGGTAGCAAGGAGGAGGGTGATGGCTGAAATATCTACTCTAAATAAAACACTAACACAACAACAAAAAATGAATTTAGAAAATTTAAAGAGAATTATGGATGAAAAAAGACTACTTTACCATTACTAAGAAACATAGACTGGAGAACAATCAAAGCGGAAACAGGAAAAAATAAATGAAGTATTAACATATATATCAACACCAAATTAAATGAACTAATCTATGAAGGAGTGAAATTAATTTGTGAGAAAATCGGAGTTCCCTTAAAAAATACAAACAAAAAAAAACTTGGATGGGAAATTCGACTGAAAATGCAGATTAAAAAAAAAAAACAAGTAAAAATAATAAAACAGAAGAAAAAACACTGAAACATGGGACAAAAAGGTAACAGCAACACAAGAAAAAATAACAATACAACTTGAGGAAATAAACCAGAAAGTACTAGCAAAAGGAGGAAAAACAGGACATTCCAAAACAATGAATGGAAATTCTACTTATAAATAGAGGGAGATGGCACAAAGACATATCAACAACTGGATGTAAGGGAAGCTAAACAATTTTGGAGTAAAATATGGCAACCAAGAGAACATAACAAAAAAGCTGAATGGATAAGCAACATGGCAAAAGAGTTAGAAGGACTTGAAGAAGGACCAAAAGCGAAAATACACATAGATTCACTCAGGACAACACTAAAATGATTATCAAATTGGAAAACACCAGGCCATGATCACATACATGGATTCTGGTTCAAGAAATTCACCTCCATCCATGACAGACTACTACTCGAAATGAACAGATGCCTACAAGAAGCAGATGTACCTGAATAGATGACCAAAGTAAAGACCACATTAATCTAAAAGACCCTCTCAAAGGAACCGCCCCAAACAACTACAGACCCATAATGTACTTACCTATGATGTGGAAAATACTAACAGCACAAATATGGGGAAGAGATTTATGACTCTTTAACAAACTGCAGATTGTTCCTGATGAACAGATGGGATGCCACAAAGGATCCAGAGGTGTAGGAGAGCTACTGTACATTGATCAGCACATCCTTAATGAGGGCAAGAAAAGACAGAAAAATCTAGTTATTTGAGAACAAAAAATCTAGCTATTTGACAACAAAAAATGATATGATCCAGCTAAGTTGGATAATAAACTGCATCCACACGTACAAAATAACAGATGTACAAAATAAACTTTATAGAGAAAACCATGAAAACCTGGAGAGTAGAATTGACAGCAAGAGGGGGAAGCTTAGCTGAAACAAAGATCCAAAGAGGTATTTTCTAAGGAGATGAACTATCACCATTACTATTCATAATAGCGATGATTCCACTCAAGTACATACTCAGAAAATGCACAGCTGGATACAAACTTAGTAAATAGCAGGAAAAATATCAATCACCTAATGTACAAGGATGACATCAAATTGTTGACAAAAGATGTAAAAGAATTGGAAACTAATACATGCAGTGAGAATATATACAGTCAGGATATAGAGATGGAATTTGCCACAGAAAAATGTGCCATGCTAGTAATGAAAAGTGGGAAACGATACCTGACAGATGGAATGGAATTATCAAATTAAGATAAAATTAGAACACTCAGAGAAAAGGAAACCTACAAATATTTAGAAATATTGGAAGCTGACAAGTGGAGATGAAAGAAAAAATTAAAAAAGAGTACCTCAGGAGAACCAGAAAGCTACTCGAGACAAAACTATGTAGCATAAACCTTATCAAAGGGATAAATACCTGGGCTGTCCCCCTCATAAGATACTCAGGACCATTCTTGAAGTGGACCAAAGAACTTAAATAAATGTATCAGAGAACAAGAAAACTAATGACCATGTATTAGACATTACATCCCAGAGATGACATTGACAGACTATATGTTTCAAGCAAAGAAGGAGAAAGAGGACTTGCCAGCCTTGAAGACAGTATTGATGCATCAATACAACAACTTGAAGACATAGAAAAGCACAGGGGAAGACTGATTGCAGCCACCAGAAACAACACTGACAACATGAGGACCAACAGAACGACAATAACCAGAAAACAAAAAATGGGAAGAAAACAACTCTATGGACATTTTAAGCAACTAATAAGCAATATCTCACATGAGAAAACATGGACATAGCTAAGAAAAGGAAACCTCAAAAGAGAAACTGAATCTCTTCTAATAGCAGCATAAAACAACACCATAAGAACTAATCATATCAAAGCAAGAATAGATAAGATGCAACAAAACAGCAGATGTAAGTTATGTGGTGATAAAGATGAAACAATCAAACACATAAGCAAATGCAGCAAATTAGCACAGAAAGAGTATAAGACTAGACATGACAGGGTGAGCAAGGTGATACACTGGGAATTGTGCAAGAAATTGAAATTTGACCATACGAACAAATGGTATATGCACAACCCAACACATGTCCTGGAAAATGACACACACACAAACTCCTCTAGGATTTTGACATACAAGCAGATCACCTAATCTCGACCAGAAGACCAGACCTTATAATAATCAACAAAAAACAAGAGAACTTGCAAAATTGTGGACTTTGCTCTCCCAGGTGACCACAGAATAAAACTAAAAGAAAGTGAAAAGAAGGATAAGCACCTGGACTTTGCTAGGGAATTGACAAAACTATGTAACATGAAGGTGACAATCATACCAGTCATGATTGGTGCTTTTGGTACAGTAACTAAAGGATTATTAAAGGGACTGGAGGACTTGGAAATAAGAGAATGAGTGGAGACCATTCAAAGTACAATATGGAGAACGGCCATAATACTGAGAAGAGTCCTGGAGATTTGAGGAGACTTGCTGTCACTCAAACTCCAGTGAAAGACCATCAGTGTGAGCTGATGTGAAAAACTCTCATGGAGTAACAATAATAGTAATAATAATGATTAGTAAACAATTACAACTTCAAGTAACAATTCTTAATACAAATAATTTCAAATAAACCTATCTAACATTAATAATTCAATTCAATAATTATCATTCTTTGCACACAGTTAAATGGATCCATTACACATAATTTTCAAACAGTTCTATTTGACTGTCAGATGGGACTCTAACTGGTATTACCATTCAGAGTTATAGTGAACCTGGGGGTAATGGTAATAAAGAGACACTTCACACTCTCCAGAGCTTCAGAACTGGAACCTCACCACCAGATGCAGTTAGTATCATACCCAGAATTTTTTTTGGGGGGGAAGGGGTCTTACTCCTCTGCAAAAAATTTAGTTGGCATATTCTAAACAGCACCAAAAGTGCTGGGTATAATAGAAAGTTGATGTCACAAATATGCAGAAAGATGGCAAAAAGGAAAACTGTTTATCCATAGATGAGCCAGCAAAAATGGGAAAACACCTATTTGGATGAAACACTTGACTTAGCTGTCCGGGATAATAGTGCTCCAGGCATCACTTGTAAAACTAAATGGTAAAAGTGTTTTCTGAAAACCATACCTGAAAAACAGGCAAACTATAAAAGTTCAAGACAGTGATGACTTACAAGTTAGGTAATAGAAACCAACTTAAATCACTCTACATAGCCACTCTATCATGTCTTATTGCTGGCATTGAAGTCAATATCATTACTGGTGCAGTGGACTAAGACATACAGCTTTTATTAAGCAAAGATGCTATTAAAAGAACCCAGACATTCCTTAACTTTGAAAATGACTGTGTCACCATGTTAAGAAAAGTTCCAATGAAGTGTACTTTATCTGGTCACTATCACATCCCCATTACCAGGCAGAGGTAAGTTTAATCAAATATTTTTATTAAAGAAATTACAACTAAAAATAGATCAGAGAAAGTTAAAATTGCAACCAAATTAAATAGACAATTCAGTTTTTCTAGTAGTAAAAGGTTATGTGATCTAATTAGGAAAGCAGGAATAAAAGGTTCTGAATTCTTAAAAATTTCACAATTTCCTAATTCCTGTGAAATATGCATTAGACACAAAAGGACTGAACCCAAACCCAAACCCATCATCAGGTTCTCATTAAGATCATACTTCTATGAAAGCATTGCCATGGATATCAAAGAAACCAATGATAACTTACTATACCTGATCAAACATGGCAAAAGATAGAGTATTAGAGTCAGGATTCCTAGTAAGGAAAGTTCTGACATCATTAGTGTTATCTTCAAGTACTGGACTGTATATTTTGCAATTCCAGGATCTATCCTGACTGACAAAAGTAGGGAAATTGATAAACAGTCATTTAGAGTCATGGCACAAAACTTGAATATTATAGTACATGGATCAGTGGGTTGAATGAATAACACAATGGGATATTGGGAGAAATGGTAAAGAAAATCATAAAAGACACCAACTGTAGTTTTGGGGTAGCACTTGAATAGGCCATATGTGCAAAAAAAAAACCCACTTTACAGTGTTCATGGTTACAGACCCAATCAACTTGTTTTTGGCAGGAATCCTAATCTGCCTTCTCTACTAAATGACAAACTCCTTACATTAGGTGTTTCCACCAGTGAAGTTGTAACAGGTAACCTAAACACCATACATGCTGCCAGGAAACAGTTCATTGCATGTGAGTTTTCAGAGAAACTAAGAAGTGAACTTTGTCACCCAGTTAGAACAATCATAGCATAATCCTACAAAAATGGAGATGTTCTTTATGAAATAAAACTATGTGATAGATGCCTGGACTAGGAACTGTCATAGGGTGGGAGCATAAGCAGGTGCTAGTCAAATATGGTGGCACATACGTAAGACTACATGTATCTCATTTACTGCTCTACCCTAAGCCATCAAAATTCTTCTGAGAATTACAAAATTGAACTGAATACCTAATAGAAAATGCCTGAAGAATCACCAAAAGTACCAAATTCTGAAGATAGTGACATGGATGAAGATTTAGAAACTCCAAGCAACAATGTCAATAAACCACAAACAAAATAAACCAGGATAAACCATTAAATGTAGGCTTGCCAATAAAAGGATGGAGAAAAACTGAATGTTATAAGTAGAGCAGGAAAAGCAACAGACAAGAACAAACATTTGATGAATGTAGTTATGGAACAAGGTGAACCTTTTTGGCTGGACTTTGAGGATAGGGTACCAGAAAGGCAAACAAGTGAGGCTGTGCAAACCAAATATGGACACACTTCTTGTGACGAGGAAAATATGATTTCCTTCTCTTATTTCCTTTCCCTGGAAAAGGAACTCCAAAGTTGGGTTGCAAATAAAGTGTACATTTAAGTACCTGACCAAAATTTCCACAAGATGAAAGTTCCAATGGCAAACAAACCTGTAAAGCTAGACTTGTTGCAAGAGGCTTGCAACATAAGGAATGATTTTCCCACATGCTCTAAAGAAGGTTTACATATAGCATTCACAATAATAGCAGCTAACCACTGGATGTATAAAAGTCAATGGATACAAAGACAGCATTTAGCAGAGCAATGGATATAAAGACAGCATTTTAGCAGAGCAAGTGGTTTGACTATTTGGGTTATTTAGACCCTCCTAAAGAGGATAATGTAACTTTAAGTTATATTTGGAAACTCTCAAAATGTTTATATGGCTTGACTAATCCTTCTAGATCCTGGTATTAACACTCACAGAGAAAATTATGAAGTCAGGAAAAGTAGCTTCAAAATATGATCTAACAATATTTATATGGTCTTTTAGAAACAAACAGCAGGGTATCATTGCTGCTTATATAGATGATTTTTGCTTTGCAGAGTCAGAGATCTTTCAGACATGAGTTATAAACAGGTTTCATCATGTATTTGCAGTTAAATCTGAAGAAGTATGATAAAAAAAGAAGAAAAAAGGCATAAAAAAGAATGGTAAGCATATAAGGCTTGAACAGAATGAATATGTAAAAAAAGTAAAATGTATTCCAGTTGAACAAGCAGAAACTGGAAAAAAGGCAATATCTACAACAAAAATTATGGAAAACAGGTAAATTATTGACCAACTTAGCTGGATAGCCCCTCAGACCTGATCTAAGTTATGATGTTAGTGCATTAAGCTCCATACTAAAACAAGAAAATATTAAGTGTATAAAACAAGCCAACAGAGTTAAGAAACCAAAAAATAAAAATCCTAGAGAGATATTCCAGACTAGGGAAACTTTAAGGATTTAAGAATTTTTGCATACAGTGATGCTTCTTTAGCTAATTTAACAGATAGAGGATCCCAAAGAGGCAATATACTCTTTTTGGTAGGAAGTAACAAATAATTTTTGAAAAGAAATTTAAAATGACCAATAATTTTATTTTACCCTAAAGATAGCTGAAGATTTTAACAGATTATACTTTTAGATGCTTACAATTTCAACAATTATGTAAATATAATAGTCAAATTATTTTCAGGCCATAAAATATACTTACATGTCATTTTAAAATGCACATTTTTTTCAGTATTTTTCTCAGTTATTGATAATAGATCTCTCTCTCTCTCAAAATTGCATTGTTATTGAAATAGAGTTCAAAGCTGTTAGAGGCTAATAACTAATGTTTTCTAATTCACTTATCTCCTATCCATCTATCTACCCATGAAACATAGGTTACATTATAGGTTTATAAATTAAGGTTTTCAAATCAGATTAAAGCTAATACATTTTTAGTTCAAATTTTAAATTAATATACTTTTGAAATTGATTTCAGCAGTGTAGTAAGATATCACTGCTCCCTGGATTTTCAAATATCAGTTTGGTGGTAAGAGTAGGTGCAAATGACAATGTGAAATTGATCCCCGTATTCACTTTCAAAGCGGCCTCTGTTAGTTCAGCTCAGCGAAACTCATTTCTATTCTCCATACGTCACACTAGCAGAAACAACAACAACTGAATCCAACGATTCTCGTATCAACACTCCGTATTCTCAAAGCGATCCGCTTTTATTCAGTCGGAGACCATCTCATTTGCATCCGAGCAGTGATGATTTGCGCGACTTTACGAGATCAGATGGTCATAAAAAGTCGCGGGCGCCATCTTGAATTTCTTTGTTTCCCGGCCTGTTTGAACGACGCACACGCGAGGACGCTTAAAAGGTAAGCCCCTCTCTCCGTTTTCACGATTTCCGCCACACTCCCCCCTGATCTCATGATCACAGAGAGGGCAGGGAGGCGGTGATCGCCTTCGCCGAGTGCTTCTTCGGGGGGGGGGGGACAACGTAGGCTTCATCTTCGCTTGTGCTTTCGTCTGTGGTCTGAGAGTCGAGAAACACTGCGTTCCCTGGGAGGCTGCTGATATCCGAGTCACTGCCCGACGGTGCTGGCGTGAACCAGAGTGATGGCTCATTGGTCTCAGATTCTGATTCGCTCTCGTCGCTCACTGGTGGTTGCAACCGCATCGCCGGTCGCAGGTCCTTAATGTGACAGGGCACACCATCAATCACTTCAGTGACATGTCCGGTTCCATATCGTGTCGTGCACTTGCTGCACGGTTTTTTAACCCAGACGACATCTCCCTCCTTAATCCTCTCTCCAGATACTTTCCATTCGGGCAGCGGGTTGGTTTCTATGCCCTTCACCCTGACATGGTACCTGTGCAATGTGTCGGCTTGTGTGGTGGAGGGTGAAACGTCATCCTTTGGGGTGACGTTGTACCAGTAGACCGCCTCAGACACCATACAATCCTTCCTAGCTGCAATGGTCTTGACAGTCCTGTGGTTCCGCTCGATGATCCCGTTTCCGCTAGGCACGTAGGCACACCGAAACCGAAGACATACACCCCAGCTATCTGCAAACTTCCTGAACTGCTCACTGGTAAACGCGGTGCCATTGTTGGTCAGTATCTCCGTCGGGGGGTCCACGCTCAAGGAAGACACTCTCTAACTGACGGATGACGGTGGTCGCATCTTGCCGGCGCAGCGGCCGCCACACTGCAAATCTAGATGGACCGCAATTGATGAGCGTCAAAAAATGCTCGCCATTGTGGTGAGCTATGTCCATCACTAGCCTGATCCAATTGCTCTCCACACTCGGCTTCCCTTTCTTCCAGCGGACAGGTGCTGGGTCGATTGAATGGCAGGTCTCGCAAGCTTTTACAATGGATCTTATGTCCTTCTTGGACACATGCAGATCAACTAATCTGGCGAAGTACATAGTTCGGTTTACGCCTGGGTGTCCGCTTTGACGATGAACTTTAGCCACCTGGTCCGGGCAGAGTCGTCCTCCCACCCCGGCGCAGTTCACAAGCGCTGGTTCTCCTCCTTCCTTTGCCGGGTCCAGCCACCTGCACGGCACTCTGGTGAGGCGATCCGCGCAGTTCCGACAACACTGCACGAACGCCACATCCACGGTCAGGTTGTACTCTTTGATGGTCTCAGGGTGGCGAGCTGCCTCCATATCAGCATCTCACACGATGCTTTTGTGGTCAGTCATGCGTTTCCACTCAAGGCATCAGTTATCCACCGATGCACACAAGCAGAGTCCATAACAATGTGTAGGACCCTGGCCTGCCACTGGAGTGCCAGGTTAACTCCTTTCAGAGTAGCATCAAGCTTGGCCAGGTTTATGTGTCTAGAATCATTCTCCGGACGAAGTCAGCAGGCGTCTTCAATGATGAATTCGTCAACCGCAAGAGCAACTCCGAGGGCGAGCGAACTGGCATCCACCCAGACCGTGAACTTGTTCCCATCAACGCACCAGCTCCCTCGTACAGGGTCGTCATGAGTTACCCTGGCCACAGTTTCCGTCAGCATGCTCTGTAGGGCGGCATCGCGCACCTCATCGTCCCACTCCAACGATACTGATGTTGCACGTTGTTTTATAGCCGCAACCCTGAGCCAACCACACACAGGGTAGTGGCCCACCAGCTTTCTGCAAACAGAGAAAACGCTCTGACGCGTGACGTTGGACAGAAACCCCCGGGACGTCGCCACCTCTCCTCCAGCGGAGTCCCTCCTCGCTACCGCTCACGCGCAGGCCAAGCACTTTTGCCCCATCCCGCAGACGCTCTGGGTCCTTGCACGTCAGCCCGAAGCTCTCAAAGTGCTTTTTAACCACCTGGGCAAACAGGATGCTCTCATTCACAAAGATGTTGTCGATGTACGACAATGTTGCCTGTCACACGGCCTCATCTTGTTGTCGGATCGCACTCATGATCGCCGTCATAATGCTCAGGGCCACGTTGAGGCCGAATCCCTGCCTGGTCAGACAATAGCGGGTTCCCTTAATTTCTACAGTCTGGAATGGCCATAGCGATTTTTCCACACGTAATTGCAGGTAGGTTCTGCGCAGGTCCAAAATTGCCACGTCCGATCCCTGCTGCCACCACTCCCTCAATTTGTGTGCACAAATGTCAGCTCCTGCCGTGTGCAGGTCGACGTGTTTGTTAAGTTCACGGTAGTCCATGACGGGTCGGACCTTTTGCTTGTTCTCTTGCAGGACGGTCATTAGGGGGGATCAGCCCTCTTGGGGTCCCGAGCTCATCCTCTGGGTATAAATACTTATATAGTTAAATGTGCATCCTCTCAGAATTAGTTGGATTATGGATTAGTTGCTATGGAATGAATTAATATATTTCTATGATATATCAATAGCAGACATTTTTTTCTTCTTGCGAGGATTATAAGTTAATGGTTACATTACAATTAACTAAAACTAATTCTGTTAATACAACATATCTTTATCATATCAAAAACATAAATATAAATACATAAAAAGAAACATCACTGTATGCAGACTAGAAAATATGAAAAAAAAAAAAAAAAAAAAAAAAAAATCATGTGTCATATTTTGTGATGTTTAGATAATACTTCGGGTATCAGTCTATTTTAATGTATCCATTCTATAATAAAATGTCTTAAAATGGCTTTTAACAATAAGAGCATATCTCAAATACTATTCTCAGAACATTATGAGTTCTTTTAAAAACCATGCCATTTACACTATTGTGCCCACCTACTCACTGGGAACCTTAACATTTATTTTAAAAGTTAATTGTCAATCATTTGAACTCATTCTTAATAACAAAAAAAAAAAAGAGGAAAGAAAGATTGAATTATGTTAAAATTAAGAAAGGAATAGTAAGTGTCGATAATTTTGTTACTGAAGTTTCGTTATACAAGCTTTATAATATACTCTTTGACAACTTTCTTGTTTTCATTTCCCAGTTGTACTTCAAATCCCAAATAATTCCAAACAGTATTTTAATATTGTGTTCTGCGCAGTCTTTCTAAAATTATAGATTTTTGAATTTGTATTTTTGTTCACATAAAATCAAGTTATGTATAAAAATGCTCCTGATTAGACAAGAAGTCACTAATGAGTCAAATTGACAAAATGAGAGGGGAAAAAAAACTTTCATGAAAAACAAATGTTTGTTTGTTTTTTGTTTTTTGAAATTATAATGGATTTTTTTGTAGTAAATTTTTACTATTAAACCCATCTCTCTTTTATATGAAATTGAGTTTAGAATAAATCTGATTTTCAAAGCTGCTGGAAATTAACCCTCCTCACTCAAGCGGCCAATATGAGTGGGGGGAGGGGGCTGAAAGTTCTCAAGTAGGGGAACCACAGAAAATGAACATTTTACAACAGTTTTGAAGGTCAGGTTCATTCAAAACCTTCACCCAGTCAACTTTTAAAAAATCTAATGGGAAAATTAACACCATGAAGACATCAGAAGTTATGTACTGGTCAGCCTGAACAAACACAGATTTTAATGGGAGACAGAAGCAGGAAGAACTTGGATAGAGACTTTTTTTTTAAATTAACAAGAAAAATTAATATCTCCTAAACAGTTAATTTGCAATGATTGGCATATTGTAGGAAAAGTTTTAGAATATCAAGACCTACTTAAAGAGTATAAAGATAATTGCAGGTGAGATGGGTGTAATACTAAAATAATACCATTTTTAAAACACACTAGAATGTATTTATTTAGAATAAACAGAAATAAGAAACCAAAAATTCTAAATAGTAAAAATAACTTAAAATAGAGAAGATAAATAAAAAATAAATACACAATGCATGTTGAATTTTAAAACTCAATCAATAAGAGCAATGTGTTTTTTTATAATTTCAGAATGGTCAATTCAATTTCTTTTTCTTCACAAATAAAGAATATTAAAGGGTTGTTTCTTTTATTTGCCAAATAGGTGATACATCATGACATTTTTTCACGTATCATGATTAATATTGTCAATGAAAAAACTGCAATATATTGGTGCATCAAATAATTGTTACACTTCTGTTTGCCTACAAATTTCTCAAGTCAAATAACTTAATATATGACTTTGTCACTGTTGAGTTGGCTGAGGTCAGCAATATTAGTTGAGATCAAACTGGAGCGCTGGTGGTGCATACGGCATAGTGTCCACTTGATGACTGAACTCTTAGCATCAAAAAGTACAGCGACTATACTACTATTGGTACTATTTACCAACCCCTCCGCTCGGGCAGGATATGACACAAGGTCAATTTTTAAGCGGAGGTTTGAATTCAGAGTTTTCCTTCTCCTAGACTAGTTGCCTAACCAAGGCTGAAGAACCTAGTCTGTCCTACTATTTACCCATAGCTGGAGGGAGAATAATTGGATTCATACCTTTCCCAAGGGTATTAGTGCAATGTGAAATGCAATCAGTCTCGTCCAGGATTTGAACTCGTATCGCCGTGTTCATTTCCTACGGCGATAACGACTACACCACGGGCACCTCCATACTACTATTGGTCACCACTTATGTATCTTCTATATGCTGTATGACCATGTTTGCATAGAACCTGCGTATGTGGGCAAATATGTATATTCATAAATCAGTGGTGTTACTTTATCAAAATGTCCCAAAATAATGTTCTTCCACTACTATACATACCCCCTCCCCTCATGAGACCACAAGACATTCAGGTTATGATCATCTACAGGGGTGTTTTGATGATGTGCATGATGTACCCTCTATCTATGGGGTACTTTAGTGTCATTTTATTTATTCATATTATTTCTGTTTCTTTTTTTTTATTTTTTTTGGTTTCAACTAAAGTTAGATACTTCATCCTTATGTTCTGCTTTTACATGGTCAAGCTCTGCTATTAGAAATACTTTTAACTTCTTCATATTTTATGAAACATTTAAGACAATTCTTCTAGTAATTGATTAACTTGTTTGGTTAATTTATTAGTTTCATCCTGTTGTATTTGGAAGCTTTTCTAAGATTCTTCTAATGTCAAACTCACTAATAAACAGATCTTTTCAAGTTTTGTGAGGTTTGAATCCATATAATTCCTGGCACTAGATTTTGGTAATGGTGAATCAGCATAAAATTCAAGCTTCCCATAACGCTTCTCAACAGAACCGTTGCTACTATTAGCTGCTGTCGCTCAAAGTTCTGCTTGTTCCACAACATACTCGATCCTTGGAGATTGTGGTTTATTGCATTGCCAGCAATATTGGGTGGAATGTCCTTTATGATGTCTGCTTCAGCCTGAAGATTTTCCTTAGAGAGCCTCAATTGGTCATCAAGTTCGCCAATCTTCTGCTTTAGCTTTTCCATCTTGTAAAGCAGCTTCTGCTTTTCACATTTGTGCTCTGTAGCTTCCTTGATGAATATATCTATTTTATTATGCTCGTTGTGTACTTTGTTCCATTTTCCTCGCCTGTTGGCTAGGCAGTCTAAACATCAATGCATTGTTTTCTCCATCTGCACAGTTTATGGGCAAGCCACCTCAAGTTCCTGCAGGTGGGTCTCATCCCTTTCAAGATATTCACAGCCATTTGATTAAATGATATTAGAGTGTTCTCTTCCAGATGTAGAAGCCATTAGTAGGGCAGGAGTGAACCAGGTGTTGGCTTTACCTCTCCAGTTCACTTTACCGGATTGGCCAGCTCTTCTCCCTGAATCCTTTGTGTACACACTGGCTGCGAAGATACAGGACTTCTCTCTCATGCTGCTTGCAACTGACTTATTGGTAGATCCCCCTTTTGGTTTCTGACACACCCTTTTGATGTACCCAACCATACCACAATTAAAACAGGACATCTTGGCTGCCAGACAGTCCCTATGGTTCCTCAATCTGTTAGGATGCGAATACCTTCCACATCCTCTGCAGAGCTTGGCATATTGTAGAGTCAGTGAGGTCCTAACTTCTAAGCGAAAATCATCTGGAGGTTGCAGGTTCAATCCAAACTGCAGACAAGTAACAATACAGGAATACTTAACACTTGTACCTAGTTACGGTTAACAGAATCAGAGTAAGCAACCCCTATGGATTAAATAAAGGACATGTTTGACAAGAAACACTTTTAGAAGGCCAGAGGACATATCGGCTGAAATGTTGTGAATATAACAATAAAGATGAAGACAATAGTCTGATAACCTTGAATGATAATATATATATATATATATATATATATATATATATATATATATATATATATATACATACACACACACACACACACACACTATATTAGCCTAATGAGTAGAGTGTTCGCCAATGGTCTGGGAGATCGGAGTTCAATCCCAGATTGAGTCATACCAAAGACTCAAAAAATATTACTTGATGCTGCCTTGCTTAACACTCAGCATTATAAGGTAAGGATCAAGAGTAAAGTGGAGCAATCCAGGGAAAGGAGTAGCACCCTCCCCTACAACTCAGTGTAGTAGTTATTGAAAAGAGAGCCTTCAGGTCACACTTGACTAAGGTTGCCAACTTTACTTATATATCATGGATATGTATTATATATATATGAACATAAAATATGCATATATAATATATACAATTTATATGTGATATATAAATAATATAAAGAGAGTAATACATGATATATTATGTACATCATACATAATATACAAGATATATAATATGTAATACATATACATACATACATACATACATACACACACACACACACACACACACACACAATATTATATATAAGTAAGTTAAGTTGGCAACCATAGTCGTAGGCAACCCAAAGGCTCCCTTTTCTATAACTTCTACACGGAGGTGTAGGGGAGGGCGCTACTCCTTCCCCCCGGATTGCTCTACTTTACTCTTGATACATACCTTATAATGCTAAGTGTTAAGCAAGGAGTATCAAATACCATTTTTTAAGTCTTTGGTATGACTTGACCTGGGACTGAACCCCAGTCTCCCAGACCAATAGCGAACACTCCACCCATTAGCCAATGAGCTAGTTATATTATATATAATATAGATATAATACATATAATTTATATATTACATATAAATAAACCAATCATAGAAATTATTCATAGCCAAAGGAATATGAAACCAAGATAGTTTACTCAAGAACTCAACAAAGTACTTAGAAAAATTAAAAACAGAACAACTGCAGGCTTCGACGAAATACCCACAAAAGTATGAAAGACAAGGAAATTTGATGACTTACTTCTTTGGTTTTGAGAATTAATTTTTATTTATTGCAGACTTTTTGTCCTCATCTTAGTATTTATTTATTTATTTTGTGTTGTTTTTTCTTTCATAGTGAAAGAAAAAACAATACAAAATAAATAAATAAATAAATACCAAGATGAGGACAAAAAGTCCGCAATAAATAAAAATTAATTCTCAGATTAAGAAGCCTCATCTCAAAATGATTCCAATAAAAGACAATTCTTTGGTTTTGTTTGGTTTCTTTGTTTAATGGCATATCAACCTTTTTAAGTTATTTAATACCAAGTGATTTTCCTAGAAGAACTACTGCTCTTCTAGGAAAATCTTTATAACAGGGAGGATGAGAGAGTTCATACCTTTCCCAAGGGTATTTGTCTGAAAGTGAATGTAATAGCGTGACTGGAGTTCAAACTCGCTTACTACAATTCCACAGTCCATTACTTTAACCATTACACCACGAGGACACTCCCCGTCTTACTTCTTTGATTTTGCAATGCCATATATATATACAGAATATAATAGAGAGATGGACAAAATGCTGCATCCTCCCCTTCTCTAAGAAAGGTGACCTTGGATTCACCAAGAACTACAAAGGCATAATCTTACTTCTAAAGCGGCTATGGTTTATAATGATCTGCATTGCAATTATATCAAAACTGAAATTGAGAAAGTTCTTACAAAAATCAGAATGGTTTTCAGAGAAAACGATCCACAATCTGATGAATCATTGAAGAAGTTTGTGCAAAAAAGCTCAAGGCAACACTTGTTTGTAGATTTCTCAAAGGCATTTGGTTCCATTCACAAATGGACCAAATACTTCTAGTTTATAGTCTTCCCAGAGAAACTGTTATGGCCATAATGATGCTCAATAGAAACACAAAAGTCTAAGTTCGCTGACTGGATGGAGACACAGACTTCTTCGATATTGTTGCTAGAGTTCTGCAAGGAGATACATTAGCACTGTATCTGTTTAAAATCTGCCAAGACTAGGTACTTTGAACATCAATAGATCTAATAAAAGAAAATGGCTTTACACTAAAAAAAAAGCAAGAAATAGACAATATCCTGCAGAAACTATAATGGACACAGACGATGCAGATGACATAGCACTTCTTGCAAGTACACCTATCCAAGACGAATTTTTACTGCATACCTTGGAGCAGGCAACAGGAGAGACTGGCTTCCACATGAATGCAAACAAAACGGAGTACATGTGTCTTATTCAAAAAAGGAGATATCTCCACTCTAAATGGCAGTCCTAAGAAATTAGTAGACGAGTTCACGTACCTCAGCAACAGCATCTCATTTACTGAAAGTGATGTTAATATGTGCTAAGCAAAGGTGTGGACTGCTATCAATAGGCTATCAATTATATGGTAGTCTGATCTATATGATAAAATAAAACAGGATTTCTTCCAAGCAGAAATTGTGCCGATGCACCACTTGGATGCTTACAAAACGCATAGAGAAAAAGCTAGACAGGAACTGCAAAAGAATGCTATAAGCTATATTGGACAAATCATGGAAGCAACACCCAACGAAACAACACCTGTAGGACCACTCAACTCCCAGCTCTAAGTAAGACAAGACAAACAAGAAATGTGGCACATTGCTGGAGAAGCAAGAATGAACTCATAAATGATATTCTTCTATAGACCCCTTCACATGATCATGCCAGTGTTGGCCAATCAGCAAGAACTTACATAGAACAGCCTCTTTTTTTAAAATATAAACAAATACCTTTTTACTTCTTGGTTTTACTAACCACCAGGTATATTTTATCTTGTTCTTTTGAAAGTCAAACTCCCTCTTCTGAAGTTTCACTTCATTCTTTTTAATCACAAGTGTGTTTAGCAGTTTTTTATCACCATCAGATAAGAAACAGACAGAAAGGAAAATTACAAATGATACTTTCTGGAATCATTTTTATCAAGAAAAGTTTATTATGTGAAAGAAAAAAACATTTGTTCCCTTGCTACCAATATGCTTATAGTAATTAATGTATATCATTAAAAAATTATAAGGCAATGACAAAATGTGACAAAAAGTTATATGAACAATATTATTTTACAAGAATTGGTACTTACCATAGAGGAGGCACATGTTAACCACATTTATAATTATATAAATTATCACCATGTAGATAGCTAAGTGATTATATTTTAGATTTGTATTTATATTTGTGATATCAAACCTATTTGATAATCTCCAAGAGGTAGATGCATCTGAATTCTATACAAATTATACAGCAATATATTAGACCAAAACACTATCTATCTTAATGATATATTAATAAACCAAACAAGACAAGACCAGATTTTGATATGTAGATTTTTATAAGTACTAGAATAATCCAATAAATTTTCATAAAAAATTTGAAAGATTTGGTCACTAACAATGATAATTTTTCAAGATATAAAATTTTTGAGTTTTGTTTAATGGCATATCAACCTCTGTGGGTCATTTAATGCCAGAAGGGTTAAATTGCTTTTGTCTTTTGTGCATATTTTGGGTTTTAAGGTACGAGTTTTAGTTATGTTTTATCATATTTGACTAAATTTTGATGAAGAGATTGATTTCTTTTAGAAAGCTTAAGATTTCCTCTGGTTTGGAATTTTTGAAGTTCTTTAAATTGTTTGTTTGGTAATGTTTTGGGCAAATTTGACAAAAACTGTCACAGTTTATGAGAATGTGTTTGACAGTGGGAGGTACTTTGCATGTTGAACATACTGGGGAGTCTTCCCCTTTTAGGAGGTGGGAATGGGTAATGTGGGTGTGACCAATACGAAGTCTGAAGATTATTACCTCTTCTTTTCTATTTCTTCTATAACCTGCTGGCCATTCACCTATGGTATCTTGAATATGGTGGAGCTTGTTCTGTGTTTGATCATCCCAAGATTTTTGCCATTTCTTGAGTATAAATTTGTTAATAAGTGGTTTTAGGTCAGTGTATGGAATTTTTATATTGGATATATGTGTCTGGAGTGCTTTTTTTGCAGCTCAGGCTGCCCGTTCATTTCCCTGTATGCCAATATGGCTGGGTATCCAAGTAAAAATGCTATTGTTTTTAGAAAGAGTGTTCATTTTATCTAATAGTCTTGTGATGAGAGGACTTGATGAATCTTTGCTCTGTAGAGCTTGGAGGACTGATTTGGAGTCTGAATAGATTATGAATTTAGAGGATTTGTGATTTGTTATAATGTTCATGGCTAGGTCAATAGCTATGACTTTTGCACTATAGATAGAGGATTCATTTGGGAGACGTTTTAACAGTTCTTGATTTTGGAAGACAGCAGCATAACCAACTTTCATTCCCTGTTTGGATCCATCTGTAGAGATGTGGTGGTGGTCTTGGCAACTGGACCATAATTGTATTGAATATTGTTACCAGTAGCCATAATAAAGTGTACGTATTAAACTTATTTCATGTAACTGTTTTCTATCAATGTAGTGAATTATGTTTTTAACCAAAATTCACAAGGAGTAAGACCCCATGGCATAATGGCTAAAGTACAGGTCTGCAGCCTTAAAGCAAGAGAGTTTGAACTCAACTTCTCTGTTCACTTTCAGATTAATACTCTTGGGAAAGGCATGAATCCTTTTATGCACCAGATATGGGTTGAATATTATCACTGTTGTTCTTCTACAAGGATAGCTTTGGCATCAAATAACCTACAAAGGTTGATATGCCATTAAAAAACAAACCAAATTAAATTCACATTTTTCAGTGTTTTTTGATAAGATGAAAACAAGGAATCTTAATAGATGGCAAGTCCAGGATTTATTGTCAACTTAATTATAACAAGAGAAAATATAGGAAGACAGCATACCTTGAGAGACCTCATGATTTTGACTAAACCAATTACACAAGGACTGTAAATATATTTCTTCTTTCAATATCAGACATGTAAGACAAATTTTGTTAAATGTATTTCAGGATTTTTTTAAAGTTACAAATATAAAAAAAAAGATTCATTTGCAAATAAAATTGATTTTGATTAGTATGTATTTGTGTGTATAGAAATACATAACTAGAAGAAAAATTGTTTTTGTTCGATTATTTTAATAAATCTCTACAAATACCAAAAGGTCATGGTAATCAGAGAAATCTCATTACCCAAACAATACCTTTTAGCAAGCAATAAAATATTCTTTATTTCCATTTTCTTCATAATAAAAAAAAATAGTACAAACAATACAGAAACTTTAACAAATGAAAGTTAATTATTTGTCAGGTATTCTAATTAGATGTACAAAGAGTTGAAATTGAAACACTGGTATATAGAAAGAAAAAATAAATTCAGTACTTTTGAAAAACTCAAATATGCACAGAATTTTTAAATGTAAGTCTTCAAGGTATTTTATTTTTAACCTGATTGTACATTTGATCGACATATTACCGACATTTAATAAGTAAATGAGTTTTAAAATATTATTTAATCTTAGAATGAATAAACAGGGGAGGTATAACATTTTAAAGCATAAATTTATTAAGAGCGAAATTCAAAAAAATGTTAATTTGAGTAATTTTGGTCATATGCAAACAATATATGTTTGCATAAAATCAGCCCAAATATCTTAGATTTCATTTGGTTAATCATAAAATACTTTAAATAATTTAAAACTCAAATTAGTTTTGTCAATGTAAATGAATAAAAATTTAGTTATTAAGAATAAGACAAAAATAGTAATTTATGTAATTTTCTTTGATTTACTTTCTTGTTTTATTATATTCAAAGTTCATCATAAGTATTGTCAGTGAATGGAAAAAAGTTATAGAAAATTATGGAAAAGGTTATAATTTTGGTTTCTAGACTGAAAATTTTCATACAAATGTCTACTTTATATGGTTAAACAAAAAAAATTGGTTTAACTAATCCATCAAACACAAAATATCAAGTTTAGTATTATATTTTGCATTATGAATCAAATCCATCTGTAAAATCTCTTGGAATTTTCAAAAACATATGCAAAAAAAAAAAAAAAATGTTCTGGAATCCCATAGAAACTACAGAAAAATTGGTGGCCATAATTCTAGGTGTCTTTGTATTATATTATGATTGACAAAAGGATAAAAAAGACATTTGGTAAATTATAGTAAAATATGCATTGATTTAGTTATTTAGCAAAAAGGTTTCAAACCTTACTGTGGGCTAAATGTTTACTTTATACATTTCATTCATGTGAAAAATCAAGAAATATATAACTAGGAGAAAAATTGTTTAATTAAAAAGAACTTTTATAAAAAAAAATGTTAAAAACTTCTAAATTTATTTGAAATATGTTCACTCAAACTTGGAGAAAATTACAGTATTTAAAACCTGATCATAAATAAACCAAATAATCTGCTGAGATACAGACAAATATAAATGTATATCAATAAAATATTCTGGGGCCTATATGATCATTCTTAATACTTGATTCTTTTCCTGAAAGTTACCAAAAATACATTCCAATATGCTAAACAAATACCTGAATCAAAGAAAATGAACTTATGTTTCTGAAACTTACAAAATATGCATACGGCAAATGTAACTTTTAATACAACCAAGCTGTCAATAGTAATGTATTAATTTTTGTAATTTTTCTCATGGGTTATACTGGCATCTTAATTAATACTACTTGTTTTATGATGTCAACAAAGAGAAATTTACTGATTACCCAACCACCAATAACAAGAAAAATAGGAGTCAAAACAATTATCTTCATTTAAAAACAATGAAAATTTTAATATACATACTTTCAAAGTAAAAATATCTTTTTGGTTTTTGCTACTAATTTAAATAAGAAAAAATACATCTTTTTTATTTTTTAAGGAAAATCTTCTAAAATAGTTTTTTCTTTTATTATATGAACCCTGTTCTTATTTCTGATATTTAAATATAATTATACCTTCAATAATGATACAATTATAAACAATCAAATTAGTGAATGAACAGCACAGGTATATGTATGAAAATTGGAATAATTTTATCATAAAGAGGCTTGCAAAATTACAAAAAATAATTGTTAATAACGTTTTAAAAAGTTATCCAGAATAGAAAAATGTTATATTATTCTTATATTTTTGCTCTGGAAAATATACAAATGCTATATGAACAAAGTAAAAGATGTTCATTTAAAAGTTTATGCTAATCATCTTGTTCCAATTGTCACTGATATAAAACATTGTTTATTTACAGCTTGTAACTAAACGAATACCTTATTTACAGTCAAGTCTTGCAGAAAGCACTGGTTGCTCCTAGATCACCAAAGATAAGCTGTGATGAACCTGTTCAATACTTAGATGGGTGATCACTTAAGCAATAAGAAATATTGTAAACAAGCTGAGACCTGTGTTCCATATCTAAGCAAAGTTGTCTAAATTTCTGAGACAAAGCTTGATAATTTTTATCATTAAGGGTTTTTGGACTATTGTCTTCATCTTCATTGTTATTTCCACAATGTTTTGGCCAATATGTCCTCGGGCCTTCTGCAGGTGTTTGTCGAACTCGGGAACCTTCAGGGAACTTCGAACTACGACCTTTATTGAATCCACAGGGTTCACTTGTTCTGATTCCATTAGCCATAACCGGGTACAAGTGTTAAGTATTCCTGTATTGTTACTTGCCTGCAGTCAGGATTGAACCTGCGTTGGTTCAATCATCTGAAGGTTGCAGGTTCAATCCTGACTGCAGTCCGAAAACCCTTAATGATAAAACTCTAAGCAAAACTTAGTAAATAACTAAAACACCTTGTTTTGGTAAATGCAAAAATATTTCTGAATTTGAATTGGTAAATTGCACTAATACATCTCTCAACAATTAGTTATAAGTCAAATACTGTTAATATTGTATGACTCAAGACAAAATTTGAAATTCTCTTTATTTGCAACTACATAATATATATATATATCACATAAAATAATTCATCTATGCAAAGAAAATTGAAATAATCACAGAAATATATTTTATAAAATAAATATCAAGTCAAGGTAGGATCAAAACTTGACAATTGAAATTCTTTCATAAACTTATACAGTTTGTGAGTGGATAAGTTATGGTTTCAAATAACTGATTCATAAGGCAATGCTAAATTATTTCCAGCCTTTTGCTTAGGTAATAAACAAACATGAAAAGAACACCTAATATTTTCAATAAAGGTAACTTAAATATTAACAAAATTTGAAGGCTCTCCAAAGTGTAAGGAATCTAACGGGAACTTTTGAAATTACCCATTACTATCATTACTAGTAATTATTCTACTCAAATTATCATCTAAACACAAGCAATTTGTATTTAATCAGCTCTTTTTACTTTTTATCACTTATTAAACTATCTACAGACTTAAATGTTGTTTGTCATCAACTTGGAACATTGATCCAGCAGAGATTTTTTTTAAATTCAAGGGTTCTCATCAGTTTACATTATTTTCTACTGATATATACCTAGAATAGCTCAGTTATTTTGCTATTGCTGGTTGGTCGAGTTTATAGCATGTCACCCTTTGTTGGGTTATTCTATGCCATGATCAATTTAACAATTATGGTCTCCAATTATATATGGTAGAAAAATGTATCATCACAATCATTATAACTAGGTGAATATGTCATACTTACAACATCAATGTTTTTAGAGCCAATGTATTAATAAACTTCATAATTTTAAACAAGTAAATACTTCATATCAATGTTTTAGATGGGAACCTAACCAGTATTACCACTCCAGGTCAGAGCAAACCTGAAATTATTATCAACAAAGAGCTGATTCCACACTCCCAAGAGATCAGGAACTGGAGCCTCACCACTGGATGCAGATTAATGAGATACCTACGATACTGTTTTGCTATTGTTTATTCATATATAATCTAATCAGAAAGTCTGCTTGTCTTGCAATAAATCCTTACAAACACCTCAGAGTATATAAGGCTAATTTTATTGGGTGATATTCATAGTATACAGTGAAAAAGGAGTGGGTCATTAGATAGCCAAAAGGTCTGAGACACACATACACATAGATAGATAGATATTAAATAAAAAGAAATATACACATATACTGTAAAAAAATTCAACTAGTCATTCTCTACAAGTACTAGTGAATGATGTCATCATTATTGTCCTTTCTGTCTGACTAGCTTAAATTTAGATCAGTCAGTATTTTGAAAATAATACATTCTCCCTGATATTGTTTTCATGAAATGTTAAACCCTTGAGGTTAAGTGTATTGTTTAGCTGTTTACAGGCTTGAGTAATTGTATGGGAACATATTAGGCTACTCTTTTCATAATAGCTAGCTAGAATTCAAACCAAATTTTTAAATCAATACATTTTCATGATAAAAGAATTAAGGATTTCTGGGTTACAAGCAACTTTTAATCAGTTTGATTCAAAACTCAACTTCTATGACATTTGAGGATTAAGTGGGGATGATAGTGGAAGTAATTCCTTTATATTTTTTTCATTTGAACATTGCAAAACCAATAGGTAAAAACTAGTGATTTATAATCATCATACATTAACATTTCCTATATTAGTCTGGATATTTCCTGTAGAAATTCTATTGACACTGGGTTTTTCTATCTATTATTATCATTTAGACTATTGTTTTATTTTTGTTTTGTTTTTCATCACATTTATTCAACCTGAGATCTACACTGAATTTGATAATCCTTTAATGTAATCAAGTACTTTTTACTAACTCCCCAACAGAAACAGTTTAGAGATCCAAACATTAAAACTGGGTTCACACAGAAAATTCTTGGATCAGACAGGAGCAAAAACTACATTATGTTTATTTTTTAAATACAAAAAGCCTTAATAACTATTATTTAGTTTTTCAGCGTTTTCTTAAGTTTATACACTTATACAACATTCAGTCCCACATTGAGTTTACTTATGAAGACTTTTTAAAAATACTTATATAGTTTCCTGATTAGAATCTGAAATAAGATAAAAATAAAATCATTTCTCTAATCTAAATATTTTGTTGAATAAGGAAACTGCTTCACCTCAGGACTTAAGACAACCATATCCACTAGTATTAAGTATTATTAATTAGTTATTTAACACAAATTTCTCAAGCAATGTAATGATGATTTGCCTTCTCTCTTCTACTTCCTTTTGTGAGCATAATAATGGATTTCATTAATATGTTATTATTGTACAAGTAAATACAAAATGATAAGATGATAGCCAACTTTCAAGAACTTCAGAATATCAATTTCCACAGCTATATCATGAAATTGACATTGTCTATCATCTTGAATCATAGCTTCCATGTGCACAACATAGTCTTCTCTTGTTGACAATACTGTGCACAATCATTAATGTTATCCATCAGGATAACACTTGAATACATGTTTGTTTGGGGATTAGGCAAAAATTGTTATAGCTTGACTGAGATGTTTTACTCATCCATTATATTCACCAGATACTGCACTTTCAGATTACAATTTATTCTTGAGCTTATAAACAGAATTTTTTTAATAAAACACTTTAATTTCCTGAAAGAATACAAAAGTAAGTTTTTTGCTGAGAAATAAGAAAAGTTTTGGGCAGGTGGAATGATGAATTGTCTGAAGAAAGCAGATGATAGTGAAATAAAACAATAATTATATTGTTTAATAAAGTTAATGTTGAAATAAATCGAAGAAAGTAGTAATGTAAAATCTGAAAAATTGCTAAATACAAAAACACCAAAGATATTACATGCAGTTATAATGAAAAATTATTGTATTATGCATTAAATGAACTGACTAGATGGTTAGATCATTGGGTCAAGGACTGAAAGTCCTATATTCTATCATCAGTGTTAGATCATTGATAATCATTAGGATAAGCTTCTAATTCCACTCATTTCTTTCGCAAATGCCCAAATCTGACAACAGTCAATATATATGAATGATAAATTAAAGCCATCTTAGATTCATCCCATAATCAGTCCAATACAATAGAAAAAAAATAGAAGGATATCATAGTTCCCGTAAGTTTTCAAAGTGAAGTCACAGTTGTTACTTTTTTTTACCAATCCCAACAATCACTGCTTCCATCTCAGATTCTATAAGCTTTGCTTACAAGAAAACCGATTTAAAATAACAAAATTTCTCATGAGTTTAATATTGAAAATTTCACTGCGTTCAGTAAGTATAAATAAATCTTCTAGTGGTAATATTAAAAATAGGTATGTTCAAGAAGTAAAACTAAATTATATGCTTTTAAGAAACTTAAAATATTTTAAAAGCAAAGTATAATGGCAAATAACTAGATTTTGTGAATTTTGTGCAAGTCTTTCTCCAAGACTTAAAAAAAAAAAAATTGTCCCCAAATACTAGTCACTAGATTCATTGATATCATCATATCAAATATGGCTGAGAGTCAGCATATGCATACCTAATTGAGCATTCAAGGACTTTTTGTATAAGATTTATTCTTCTATATCTTTTTTTAAATTTTCAAGAACTTTCAGAAAATGACCAGTTATTGGCTACATGGCTAGATTATAGAGATTCCATAAGGATCTGATACAAAATAAGAATTTATTTAAGTAGATCAAATTCTTTAATTTTAGAATCTCTATTCAAAATATACAACAATGTTGAGGTGCTTCATTAGCCACAAGATTTGTTCTTTAAACTCCTAATGGCTTATGATCATTGTATAATAGCTGCCCATAGACATATTGATTAAATTTTTTCTTTGTAAAGCCTATGATTCTTGACTCTTTTCTGCGAGTGCAAACTTTAAGATAAAATGTGTTAAAAGTAGAAGAAATTACAGGATTTTCTTGAAAATATTTAGATGAATTCTATTTTATAATAAATACTGGTTTTAATTTTAAAAACAGTCAGAAAAAGTTTAATCAAAACAAGAATGACATTTCTATTTTTTAATAAAATAGCTAGTTTTGTTGATATCATGTATACACACCAAATTTTTTGTTTTATTTAACTATTTCATATATCTTCTTCCTGATTTTTACATGCCTGAACTTAAATTTTTTTTAACAATGGTAAATCAGCAGTTAACTGAAGTAAAAGAGGTCTACTCAATAAAAATTAAAAGTGCACAGGTGTCTTCAAAATCACTTGCTATCTTTTAATCTTTATATAAGATTTTAAAAATGAATTTAACATTTATTAAATGATTGAAAATTTAAAAATTTATCAGATAGATTTAATCTTTTTCTTTTAGTGTCATTATGAGATATACACTTTGTATTTTGTGTAGAAGATAAATCAAATCAGCAGTATTTGCATCAAAAAAGTTATTTTACTACCAGACTGTATAATAAATTCATTGTAAAAGAGCAATTTGAATTATTTGTTCATCATTTCCTTTGTTAATCATATTAAAAATAATTTTTCAACAAAAAAAAAGAAAAAAAGAAAAAAAAAAGCATATTTTGTTCAAATCTTTAATTTATACATACATTCTTATATTCATGTCTAACTTGCACCTGATATAAATACTTTGAAATTTATTTTGATTTGGGCTTGTAATAGTCATTTTTTGGTATCATTGCTTCATAAAAATAGTCTATTTCTTTTTAATATATATACTTTTATTTAGAAATTTGATTTTAAACACTTCAGAGTCTAAGTACCATATTTGTCAATTCAAGGAATCCCACCAGTATTTTAAATTGCTATAAAAAAAAAGTAATCTGATATAATATAATCATGAAGATTCGCAGTAATTTTAAGATTCAGAAATAACGTAAGTTATCATTAAAACATCATTTTAAGATATTTTTGAAAAATTTATTCAAAGAGGCAGTGAAAAAAAGATCTACATATATAATTATGAAAACAAAATTGTTTTGCAACTGGATTTATCAGTGGTAACACTTAAACTTACACTAAAACAAGCCTTTAACGGATTCAGGTTAACAAAAATTTTAGTTAAAGTCGAGGTGACCTCTTAAATTATTATTATCATTACCACATTTTACAATTACAGATTTTGTTGTTTATACACACATTTACACATTTGTGAAAATAATTTCAGTTTATGGCAATTTTTTCTCAAAAAAATAGTCAAATTCAAATACATATTATTCCTATAAATATACATTAGATTTAAAACTTTAGACAAAAAGAAAAAGGTAACAGAAATTAAAAGTTATTTTAGTAACATTTACCACATTGTAACATTCTATATTATAAATCAATAAATCATTTTTAATGGATTATACAAAACATATCAAAGCTGTATAAAATAAATCTTTGAAATATTTAAATTTTCATGTAATCAGAATTGATCTTCAAAAATCATCCTCTTATTCTTTATTTTTTTAAAAACTATTTTTTAATTCTTAATTTCCTGTTATTGCAATTTCTCTTATTCTATATAATAGTGATATGTTTTTGTAAGGTCAATTTTTTTAAAAATTCATTGATAAATTTAATGTCCATGATTTTAATATTTGTATATTATTCAAAAAAATGTTTTCATATTTTCAAAACTTTTGCAAAATGAGAAAGTAAAAAATTCACTTTATATCTTTAAAATTCATGAAGAAAACAAGCAAAGAATGTTTTCACAAATGAACATACTTCTTACTGAAGATTCTTTAAGACAAAGTTAAAATCAAAGATTTAACGCTTACTTCTCATTCAACATTTCTTTTCAAAATTTCAAAAATAAAACAAAATACATCTTCTAAAGAACTTGCAATGAAATCTCATGGAGTGATGATTATTTGCTTAGATCTTAGTTCTTTCCAAAAAGTATAAACAAAACAAAAAAAGAATAACAGACGCAATAAGTACAATGTTTTAATTTTAATAGAAAACCAGAGTTACTCAAAATAAACAAAAATAAATAGAATTAAAAAAAAGAATATCCAGGAATACTTGGGGAATCCCCTTTCAAGTCACATGACAAGGCGCCTTCTATGAGACTGTATTTAACTGAAGGGAGAAGTGATTGTTGAGGGTTTCCCCACTAAGTATGAATTCATGGCAACATGAAATCTCAAGAAACAAGTAATAGTCACAAGTTATTTCAACAAATACAATGAAAATTAGGAAATCTTTCCTTTTTCTGTTTGTTTTGTGAACGAACTGTTGATAAAAAAAAAAAACAACACAATCATACATAAGTGAAACTTACCAATCTTTAAAGGAAACACCAACTTGTTGAATTCATATTAGGAAAAATTTTCTTTTACTCATGTACTTTTTATACTTAACATGTCCAGGATTTAAAAAAAAAGATATACAAGAAGTAACAACATTACTGAGAAAGCATAACAATATAAACAGTAAAGAATATCAAGAGAGCAATGAAAATATAAGAAAATAAAAAGATGTGATAAGTAGCACAAATCTCTCCTCAAGAAATCTTACTTTGTGCAATATTTGTATCAAATTTATTACTGACAGAAAGTAATATGTGTCTTTTAAGTGCGTAATGAAATATAGTAAATTATTGTCCTTAATTAGAAGTTATACTACTATAACTGGCATTCTCAGATTCAAAGAAATATAAATTCACACAAATTATAAAAGTAACATTAGAGCAATGATGAGGATGGCAGGTCACAATAATATAAAAATGGATAGGCAAGCAGGCAGATGATTGAGCAGGTCACAGTAACCAAGAGGTGGCAAGCTAAATGTATCAGGCAGCCATTTGAAAAGTAAACACAAAAAATATGGCACAAGAGGCTCACTGGAAAAAATAGAGAGGAAAAAAGCAGATATGTGGCAATGCTGTTGTAAATAGGCGTGTCATAATGACACGGGCAGAGCGTGCATGTAAACAAGACAGTGCTGTCAGCAGCAGACGGCCATGTCAGAGTGACACTACACCACCCACCTATGTAAACAATGCAGATACATTATGAGAGCAGCGCAACTGGGTCACTGCAATCGCCATTCAACAGTGCAGCACAGTTTGCTGCATGCATGTGTGTATGAACAATATGGCTGGCCCGATAAAGAAAAAAAGCAAATCAATTTTTTGAAAAGTACAAAATGCACTCTTGAAAGTGTTTTATGACAGAAAAAGAGAGGAGGAAAAAAAATGAAAATAAATGTAAAATGTTGAACAATTTAAGGGTTGGCGGTCATAATCTAGGACAGCAAGCAACATGCTTTGCAAAGAAAATGCGTCATGTCTCAGCATGAAAAAAGGTAGCAAAGGGTTGGCAAAAAACAAAAAAGCAGACATAATAAAAAGATTCAAGATAGAAAACATTTAAAAAAGAAAAAAAAAGTTTAATCTCTTAATAGTAAACAGACTAATTCAACAGTGATTGGTGGTTTGGTCTGTATAGAAACTTATATAAAGAAAACATGGGTGGTGATAGCTGTCGAAAGAGAAAAGAAGTAAAAAAAAGAATTTAGAAATGGAAAAATACATAAATAAAGATTAAACAATATATTTAAAAAGATTTTATTTTAATTTTTTGCAGAGGTTTGTTATTTTCCTTTTAATAATTCGCTCTTTACAATGGTTTTAAAAAGTTGGCTGATACAAAAGATGAGGTGACAGTGGCAAGAAACAAACAGTCACAGGACAATCACTAAGAACAAATCTTACTAGCTGCACATGTGGTGCAGTTTGTAAACAAACTGCACATGTTTAGTGCAGCAAGTAAAATTTCAAGAGTTTGTCCTTACTTCTCCAGCAGTTCCCAGCATATCTTGCTCGTCTTACTTGGATGGTTTGTGAGATGGGAGGCAAGCAGCCATAGAGCTGTTGTCTTGTAGGATGTTGCTTCCAGGATTTGTTCAAAACAGCATGTAAATGGGAATTCTTCGAAGCTGTAGCTGTGTCAGTTCTACTGTATAGCTGCACCACTTGGATTCTAACAAAATCCTTTGGAAAAAAGCTACACGGGAACTACACAAGGATGTTACGTGCTGTTTTGAATAAATGTCCACACATGCAAACATACACATACAGACATACACACACTCCAAAAAGTGTTTTAAAATAGAAAATATTGACAATACACATATGTGCAAATGCAACATACACTAATATAAGCAAATAAGCAAGGAAACTATCCAAGTAGTCCAATTCTTCACTCTGATTCCTGCCACACCACCCAACAGCAGACACACATCTCCTCCACATGTGCACGAAAGATCTGTCCATCCCATGTCTGCTCAGCTCACCAATTTTTATATGGGGGACAGAATAACCTGTTGCAGATGTCAGACTACACTTGTATTGCACTCACTGGGGCACATTGGGAACAGGCGCACAGACAGAGAAGTAGCAGCAGCAGCAGAAAGTTGCAGTAAACCATGCAAAAGGGGAACAGGAGGAGGAAAAGGCTGTAGACTGCTGTAATCAGCCAACAGAACATCAACATACAAGTTGAAGGTCAGCTGATATTAAAAACAAGTATGTAGCAGTTTCTTTTTATATTATCAATCAAAGCATACAAGTTAGTAAAATTTCCCTCCTAATTAAGATAAACCTTTATTTGAATATTAAATAAAATATTATGTGCACATACCTATAGTAAACAGAATAAATGCGAGCGGAAACAAAAAACGATAGTTTTACTACTTTGTATCAGTTCAAATGCATGCCCTTATTTTACTGACCACAAATTCATGTGTTATACTAAGTATAACAACTTTAAATTATACTGACCAGAGTTCAGGTCTCAAAATCTCTCTCTCTCTCTCTATATATATATATATGTGTGAGTGTTATGTATTCCTAGAGAGATAACAACATTGCTATATTCTACAATAAAACTTGCTTGGTATCTTCTAACTTCTTAAACTGCAAATGTTTATCTAGTAACAAGGAAGCATACTGTCCACTCAGATACATATCAAAACCTTAAAGAGTTATGACAAATAGACAATAGAGGATGTCAATTAGATCTTAATGAGAAAAAAAAAAAAATTTCCATGGTCCTTAAGCTACAAAATTTTTTAAAATGTAAACATCCATCTTGAAGTTTGAAAATCAGGTCAGACCTATTTTCAAAACTGAAAACTTTATTTTAACAAGACACGCAATAACACATATGCGGGCTCACATAGAAAATGTGTAATTAGTCAAAAACAGAAAAAAAGAGATAGAAATGCTTCAACTCTGCAACAGTGGCCCATGACCAGTTATATAAAAAGTTTGAAGTAAAGAAAGAAAAAGTCTGGTTAGTCACTTTTTATAATAAAGATGTCCGTGTAAAAGTGGGCTATTGGCAGTCTTGATAACCTGTATACAAAGATTAAATAACATGGCAAAGCAATGTTTTACATTCATTTATGAGAAAAGTGGACACATACAAAGAATGCACAGATATTCTCATGTTTATGTGATATGAAAAACATTTCAAGACAACATAATTTTTTTGGTTTTTTACATACTTATAAACAGGTAGTGCATGAAAGTGATCGGGATATGAAAATAAAGGATGTGGGGAGGGGTCAGGTGCAAGGTGAGGGGTGCTGGGTACATTTACTATGCAATATCTACTGAAACTTCTTTATAAGCCAAGTGGTAACGGACATGCGCACATAATGCAGATAACATGGCTGCGCTTTGAGGTGCACCATAGATCTCGGCTGTGCTGAACCTGTAGAGTTTGGCTTAAGGATGGAACCAAGTGACAAAGCAGACAAAAAATAAATAAATAAAAATAAAAGATACCGCGAACTAAAAAAAAACTGGAGCATTATCTGAAGAGAGGATCTTACCGAGGAATTTTTTTAAATTGACCAATATCAAAACAAGGACTACAAAAGACAGAGATAAAATTTTATTATTTCTATTTGTAAATCCAACTTGCCAGTTTTCTTTGCTTACTGAGCAATAGCATCTAAGCATAAAAGAAACATAGTGGTTGTCACGGTGACATGAAGCAATTTATATTAAAGGTAAGACAAAATCTAACTAGTTTTAATATAACAGTGACATGATTTGAAAAAGATGGACCAAATGATAAGTGAATGTGTATGCACATGCGCATCATGAGAAATTTGCTTATAGAATATGGGTGTGTTTATTTGGATGCTGAACTATATAATTTGTTTACTTCTCTTTATGTTATCTTTAAGATAATTTTTTGGATATTCAATTCCCAGATTATGAATATATACAGCAACAAAATAAACTAGCAAAATAACACTGGAAACAGTGACAAAAAGAGATTTCTTCAAAGTTTTATTATAATAGCATTTATAAATATGAGTGTATTGCAAAGTTATCAGCTTAACCAAAATGGGAATTACCTAGACCCATGGAACATACATGCTATTCCATATATTCATATTACACTTAAACACACTTGGCATATCCTTAAGTTTCTTCAACACTTAAAAAAAAACAAAAAACATTCCTTTCTCAATTGAACCAAGAAATTTACAATACATTCTCATATTTAAAGACTTTTTCAAGTTTACTATCTAGATCATTTTTGGCCTGATTTATCTATAGTTGTTAAAAAAAAAATCAAAGGATTCTTGTACAAAAGGTGAAAAATTGATAACTAGAGCAAGAGATATAAGAAACTTTATATATGCACTTGAATATATATATATAAGAAAAAGATTTCAAAAGGAAGGTTAGATATAGTCCATGTGCCTAATTTTTAATCAGACATATGATTCAGTTATATTTGTCAACCACCAATTTTCAATATGCATTTGCGTCTGCGCACTCGTTACTTGACCGAATTCTCTCATTCTATAGCCAACTTCAAGGACACAAATATTCGATGTGACACTAAAGGTTTTTTGGGAGAGTTTCTGCATATTTAATGATAACTGTAAAGAAAATATCTGTTGATTCATCAATATTCAGTAGATATGACAAGGTTATCCAGTGTTTTATATAAAAACATTGTTGGAAATACTTGTTTCCATACTTGCAGCATTTGACCTAATTCCGATTGATTTGCAAGTCTCACCAACCACAAAATATGCAAAGAGCAATAAAATCAGATGGATCCTGATTATCTTTCAGAATAATAAATGGATTCTGAGATGAAATGGACCAAAATTTCACCAGTTTTTAAAGTAAGGATCAGATAGAAGATAGCAAATGGATTGAGTCAAGTGCAGCTTTAGTGTCAGCAGTTATATTTAGCAATTGGTGCAAATTTATTTTCATAGCAGATTTACAACAAAATGCTCAGAATTTAATACAAAAATAATCAGATGCAATTAGATCTTGTCTAAATATTGAGAATCTGACTACTCAAGATAAAAATTTATCAATGTACATGTTCATATGAAAACATCCCTATAAAATAAGCGTACTTTTATAATGATTGCTTTGCCAAATTGAAATATCTCTAAAGGATATGGAAAATTTTAATGCATCCAAGAAAAGTTTAGCAATAATTTTACCAACTTACAAACAAAAATAAAAAAAGCAGTACAATTTTTTTCTTTGCTTTTACACACAAATTTTTTGTGTTGGTGCATATATATGCGCATGCGTAGGTATCTCTGAATTTTAGTACATTTGAGAAAGAGAATGGGTACAAAGAGTGCATTTATGTTTGTAAACATCCGGATGTTTTACAATTGGAGTGTGTCAGTGAATTTTTCAATCATATCAGTTAATTTCCAGCTTCCATCCTTTCATTCTATTGATGACCAAAAGTTTGTGCACTTTAATACAAAACACAAGTAAGAATATTTTTTTATAATTATTACAATTTATATATGTGTAAACATTCATTTCATTTTTCTTCTATCCACCCAACAATATTCTCAATAGATAAATAAACATTATAATTGTAAAATGTTATCCTACTACGATAAATTGTTTCTAATAATTTAAAAGTCATAAATAACTGATAACACTTAGTTTTTCATGAAGTAAAGAATGTTATAAAAATAATGTTTGAATTAAAATTCATTTAGAACTTTATTTCTTAAAATTTTCATTTACTTGCGAGGTTTTAATGAGCAATCATAATGAACCAAAAATGAAAGTTAATTTCCGAGGTAACTTTTTCACCATGCCCTTTTTGTAAATACATATTAAAAATCAAAGTGTATCAATATTTTCTAGAAAGCCTAACAAATATAAAATAATCACATCCAAGAATTCTAATTATGAAATATGAAAAAAAATCATTTTTAAATATTTTAGCCAGAAACAAAAAATGCAGTACATATTCAGTCACTACCAAGCTGTCATACATACTGGAATCTAATTAAAAAATTAATTCCAAAAGCAATGTTTTTATAATCTGAAACAACTAATGGTTACATTCAATCCTTATTGAATAGAAGTCCTCATAGCATAATGTCTAAAGTGCTGGACTGCAGCCTCAAAGTAAATGAGTTTGAACTCCAGTCAAGCTATTATGTTCACTTTCAGACTAATACCTTTGGTAAAGGTACAAATGTCCTTATCCTTTCAGCTATGGGTTAAGTAGTATCACTGATGTCCACAAAGAAAATGCTATTTGTATGAAATATATACATATCTGTATACTATACAGTATCTGCATATAACGATTGAAAGTGCATGAGTAAGAATACTTGTATGTGCATATACACAGAGGGAAAAATATATACCCAATATATCAACTTTTGATGTCTCATGCTCTTTCAACATGATTGATGTTTATAGATACATTTTCTAAAAGAACTTAACATTTACCTTATCTGAAAGTTTCCATTTTCATTCATCAGTATTTTATTAAACAGTAATGATGAAGTAAATTATATAAATAGCCTCCATACAGTCCAAACCAAACTAGGCAATGAATTAAGAACATGCAAATTATTTCAGTCAAAACAAATCTCATTCATTAAACTTTTTAAATGACCAATTCCAATAAAAATATCAGTTACTTTAGAAAATTAGTACAAGTCAATATATAACATCTATAGAAATAAGTTTTAAATTATTTCATTACATTGATGTGCAATTCTTGATGTCAAATTTTGAGTGCATGAAAAAAAATGACATGGTCACTAAAAAGTACATATTTTTAGCATTATATAATACTTATAAGATTTCCACATTTTTCTTCTTACCTGGACTTCAGCAAAATCTAGTATAATTATATGTCAACCTTTCATACATAAGAAAAATCATTCTGACATCTTATCAACAAATGTAAAAGAAGATTGTAAATTAAAAAGTGTATATATATATATATATATATATATATATATATATATATATACACACACATATACATATGTATTAGGCTCCATGAGTTAAACCTTGGGTACAAATATAGCAAATGACCAGCAGTGAAGAAATGCAATTAATTACTTTCCTCTTCAGAAATGTAATGACCAGCTTTAATTTTTTTTATTGATGGAGCTGAAGTTAAAACAAGATCAAAGGACAACTTTTCTGACAACAGTTTGGGTTAAGATTTTTTTTTTTTTAATATCTAAACATTCAAACCAGTGAGCATTACACTTTTCATTGTTATATTCTCCAAGTTACTTTTCTCTTTTTTATCATGAAAACTGGTGTTGATATTGAAATTTGTTATCAAAACTGCTGAAATAAACCAGGGTTAAAAAAATGAAGCTTAGTTCATAAACAAAGATACATCACTTTGAACTTGAAAATTCAGCAAAAGAAAAAGTTTGTGAAATTCAGATCTGAACAAGAAAGAATCAGGACTTTTTAAAATTTACAATACAGACAACATTGTGAGATTATATGAACTATTGTTATTTATCTCGTCATTAAGAACAAGATTTGTATATGTGAATATTTGGGTGCTCAGATATTCATATGTTCGTTTCCTTTGCTTATTCAGTATAAATGAAACCTTTTTTTTTTCTTTGTTTTAATGGAACAAGTTTTTCAGTCAATTACATGGTGCATATTCCTGTATAACTGGAAGCAGTTGATAAAAAAAAGGACGAAATGAAAAAAACTTTGAAAAATAAAAAACAATTTTATAACTGTTTTGTCATTTGGCAATCTGATGCTGAATTAGTATAAATATATTAGAATGTACACTTAAGAAGCAATGAATATCTACAAGTGAAAATCTATTTCACACACCAAAAGACTATATATATATATATATATATATATATTATATATATATATATGAAATCAAATATGAAAAAACACAGGGTCTTTAGAAGGTGATTTTATTTATAGTTTGATTTATTTGCCAACATAACACATTTTGGTTTTTAAACCTTCATCAGGGTATTTGAATTTTATATATATATATGTGTGATAACATGCTAATTACCAGTAAAAATGCAATTCCCTTTTAAGCAAAGAAAATAATTGTTATTCTTGCATTGTAATATCCAAGATTTACTTCAGCTGTAAAAATTAAAAACTGGCAACAGATAAGATATCAAATTGTCAAAAAAATCATCTAAATGTGTTTGTTACC
>CAUZXS010002601.1:52500-120863 GCA_963585895.1 Sepioteuthis lessoniana | reverse complement strand
ACTAGCTCTGTGTGGAAACTGGATGCCATTAAGAGAACTTAACAAGTGTGATGTCAGATAGGTACGGATGGCAAGAGAGATAAAATCAAAGGAATCCGTGCTGTTAGCTTCTTGGCTTTAAAAGGAGGAGAAGGAATTGTACTAAAAAACAAGAAATAAACTTGACCTGACTACAAGAATCGAGTATCTCTGTACACATACTTCTCGCATCCGTGTCTTCATTAGGGTTAGTTTTGCAACTTATTTCAAACAGTATTTATTTATTTATTCATTTAGTTTGTAACAGCTGATGTCAGCAAGCCACTAGTGTATGAAGAATATTTTCAACGTTCCCTGTTAGCAGAAAAATAGCCAATAAAGTTTTCTTTCTTTCTTTTTTTCCTTCATATTTCTTTTATTTAATAACTTTTTTTTTCTACTTGACTCCTTTATTTCTCGGCTTTGAAGAGGGGAACAGGCCTTCATTTTAGTCGTTCTATGCGAGAATTCAAATTTACATCGACAAAACGCACATTGTGATTTTTTTTCAACGCCTCGGGTAACGGCTGGAATCCTTAACAGATTATTTGTTCACAATTGCGTTGGGTGCTGAGGAAAAGGTGACGTATGACATAAAAGAAAATAAAAGAAAATAAAAGAAAATAAAAAACTTCCAACGTCTTTTTTGTCTTTCAAGTAAATATGTTGCTACGTCCTCATTGAACACGTTGGCATGTGAACTCCGTAAAATATTATTGTTATGGCGAAATTAATTGTATAGAGGTAATTGATTTGCCTAAAGTGCTCCAACCAAGTAAAATGAAATATACCGGTCAGCATCTGGCACCACAATGCATAACACACATTATGCAGTCTATTACAGAATCTTCTAGTATATATATATATATATACGTGTGTGTGTGTGTGTGTGTGTGTGGTTGGGCAGCAGTCTTTCATTTAACCATGTTATGTTGAATAATAAAGACACATTTTGTCTATATAATTTTATTAGGATCCTTTCAAGATTCCTGACAAGTTTTTGGTTTTAGGTTGAAGTTGGTAGATGAATTTACCGAAATTGTCCCGAACGATTTCGGACCTTTCATAGGCCATCATCAGAGGTTATTTGCATGTGTAAAAGATTGTTGTTTTTTAAGATTATAGGTTTTTTTTATGATATTGCAAAAATTACAAAAACCTATACACATGCAAATCACCCCAGATGATGGTCGATGAAAGTCCTGAAAGAGTTCGGGACAATTTCGGTAAATTCATCTACCGACTCCAACCTAAAACCATAAAACTTGTCAGAAACTTGAAAGGATCAAAATGAATTATATCGACAAAATGTGTCTTAATTATTTAATCAAATATGCTTAAATACGCATGACACACGCACACACACAGCACAGCACACACACAACACGATATATATATATATATATATGTGTGTGTGTGTGTGTGTGTGTGTGTGTGTGTGTGTCACAGAGAGAGTGAGTGTTTGTGTGTGTGTGTCGGGGTGAAAGTAGATATATGTATGTATAAAGAAGTCAGAATCCAAAAGACGGGAAAAAAAGATTATTTTGACAAAAACATATTTATTAATGACAGAAAAAAGCATTTGTTTGCACAAAAATTATATTTTTGATATTTTCTCTCTTCTGGTCAATGCACTTAATCGGGTGGGAAATAAATCCCATCGCGTTTATTATATTATACTATGAATACACAGATATCTTTTAATTAAAATTCAACAAATAACTCTCAAATTGAAAACGTATTTGCGCACTTTATACATATACATATATCAAACGAAAAAGAATTCAATTTGGTTATTCCATTATACATTTATTTCGGTCTACTGATGATACTGTGACCGCATTTGATTATTACCTTTTAGTCTAATCCTAAGACTATTTTCCTTGGATTATATATGGATTTATAATCCAAGGAAAATAGTCGAAGGATTAGAATAAAAGTTAATAAGATATATAATTTATCCGTCGCACAATATATATATATATATATGTGTGTGTGTGTGTGTGTGTGTGTGTGTGTGTGTGTGTGTGTGTGTGTGTGTGTGTGTGTGTGTGTGTATTATGCGACGGATAAATGATCGACTAAATAACGCAAAAAGGCAAATAAAACTGACATCTTAGTTTTGTGGATATATTCACCAAAATTACACCAAGATATCTTAAAATACTAGAGATTAAATTTATTCAAAGAAATCACCATTGGTTTCAAACACTGCCTCCAGATGACTTTGGGATCTCGTTCAGGCCTTTTCGACGATATCCTTGCTTAAATTGGTAAATGCAGCCATTATCTGTGCCTTCAGATCATCTTTGGTGTCGCATGGAGTTTTGTGGGTCTTTTGTTCAACCATGCCCCACACATAATAATCAAAGAGATTTCAACGTAGAGATGCAGCCAGATGTTGTGGTTGCAGAAACTTTCTCACACCTAAGACTAAGTTCTCTTATTTGTATGGAATGGCACTGATTCCTGTTGCCAGACGTAGGGTCTGCCCACAGCCACCCTCTCGATCCAAAGCAGCAATACCTCTTCCAAGCGCTTAATGTAGGCCTCCGTGTTGAGCCTGACGCCATCAGGAAGATGAATGGAGACATAACGACACTATCACAAGTGACCACCACAAACACCATGATGTGAATTAGGTGTTTGGTTTTCATCACTATCGGCACTTCTTGTGGAGATAAAGCAAGTCGATGTTTGTCACTATCTGATCCTGGTAGAAAAAACCAAAGCATGTTCAGTTGAAGGGAATGCTTGAAATTGTTTCAAAGCTTTGCTGCACGGTCTTTTCTCTTGTCCTTCATGACGCGATGAAAAAAGATGGCCCTTTCTCATCTTCTATGAGAAATACCGAATGTCTTTATACAAGAAACTCAAACACTCCCATGTCCCTGGAAATAGACGTGGGAGACTTTCTGGGATCATTGTCAATCACGGCCTTGATCTTACCAAGAAATTTGTTTTTTTTTTTCTAATCAGAATCATCAGAGTAGGGCTTCCATTGTGAATGCCAATTACAACAGTATACCGTTCCCAAACCTGGAAAAGTGAACTATGTCATGGTGCTGCTTTCTTTACAGACATTATATGCAAAAGACTCTGGTTTGCTACACGGTAAATAAAACCAAAAACAAACAAAACGCATACACAAAATCAATTATTAAAAATGGTGACAATTTACCCATCACATCCTATATATATATATATATATAAATTAGCTTTTGTCCACAAAAACCAAAAAAGTTCGCCTATCTCGGAAGCAGTGTCTCATCTACAAAAAATAATATCAGCACATGACTAGCGAAGGCTTGGACAGCTATCGAAAGACTATCGGTCATATGGGAGTCAGACCTATTAGATAAAATAACGCGCAGTTTTTTTTTTCCAAGCAGCGGTCGTGTCACTACTGCTATATAGATGCACCACATGAACACTAACTAAGCGTATGGCAAGAAAGCTTGACGGCAATTGCACAAGAGTGCTGCAAGCTTTATTGAACAAGTCCTGGGGGCAGCATCCCACAACGCAGCAGCTATACGGACACCTACCACCCATCTTAAAAAACATCCAAATTAGACGAACAAGGCATGCGAGACACTGCTTGAGAATTAAGGATGAACTTATAAGTGAGGTACTCTCGTGGACCTCTCCCACAAACAAGAAAGGGTGGGTCGACCAGCTAGAACCTATCAACAACTGCTTTGTACTGATACAGGATGTAGCATAGAAGACCTTCCGCGGGCGATAGATGATAGAGACGGGTGGCAGAAGGTCTGGAAAATCTGTGCTAGCAGCATGCCATGATGGTGCTGATATTAGTTTATATATATATATATATATATATATATATATATATATATATATATATTCAATAGCATGGATGCTTATCTGCGATAACGGGTTTCATGCAGTCTTTATACGACAATCATCATGCTTGATGATTGCCGTGTAAAGACACCATGAAACCAGTTATGATATATATATATATATATATATATATATATATATATATATATATATATATATATGTTTTTCTGGCTGATAATTGTCGTATAAAAAGAGCATGAAACCAGTGGTCATTGATAAGCCTCCATGTTATTAAATATATATAAAAACTGATATATATTTATAATAGCGCTAGCACAGATATTGATCTCTCTCCAATTAATGCTACATTTGGTCTCCCACTAACCCACCAAGTAAAGTAGTGACAACCATATACTGTTGTAATATTCAATATATATATATATATATATATGAGTGAATGGATGGGAGTGTACTTCCTAAAAATAAAATTAAGTTTATGAAGTTAACATTGAGATCAGACGAAAATTTCAGAATTATTTAATCCCAGTTGTTCCGGATGAATTTCTGTATTGCTTATGAAATATCTCTGCTGTCATAGCGAATTTATTTCATTGAAATGATAACGAAAAACCTAAAGGTTAATTAGTTCCTGCATCAAAAACCTGAGGAGAAAAACCCCGACAATTACGTTAATTCAGAGTGGAATTCTTGATAATTTGAAACATTTATGAAAAGATTCGTTAACGACGATCCCAAAAATAATCTGAGGTCATCAATCGACCTGTTCACGATGAAAAGGAAAATGTTTGACCAAGATTTTTTGTTTGGCTTTTCTTTTATTTAAGCATTGAAATTAAATTAAAACTTTAAAGGGAGATAATTTCGTGTTTGTGGTAGGGGGAAGTAACTTTAAAAAGAAATGGTTTATACAGACAAGAACGAAAAAATTACAAATACAACCGAATTTATTTTTCTTTTAACCTTGCCAATCATTTAGGAGTCAATTAAATAAATATTTCATAGAAATGTGTCCCTAATTCGAAGATATGTACGTGTATGTGCGTGTGAGAGGGTGTTGTTCGTCTGCATCGAAAACTTTTTCAAATTAGATTAATAGATAAATTGTATATTATATATGTGAGAGTGCATATCTGTCTGGGTGCAATTAAATGCGCGCTTGTGTGCACTTTTTTTTTTCTTGGAAAATATACAAAAGTTTTATATAGATATACGATTATTACTATTTGAATTAAAACCTCTCGATATATATATATATATAGAGAGAGAGAGAGAGATTATGATAACGAGCTAATGTTTATTCTAGTTTGGTTAAAGACCAAGGAATGTTTACCAAAGCAAACTTAAACCCTTCCAACAAAATGAATATCGCACCCGAATTAAGCATAAACAATATCTACAAAAAAGATAATCCTGAAAACGATCAATCGATATGATAGAAAGCGCTTCTTGTTTCACAAACTCAAATCCCTCCTGCTTGGTTGCCATTTTGGAAACAATGATGAGGTCATATATGCTGTGGACGATTTTTTGGAGAACCAAGATGTCACCTTTTTCTCTGATGGCATTGCGATGCTTGTGCATTGTTGGACCAAGTGTGTTGATAACAAAGGGAGATTATAAGGAAAAATTGTGAAAATCTATCTAGTTTCTCTGACTCCATCTTAGTGAGGCTTAGAACTTTTTAAACGACCATTCTTACTCACTGACTACGGCACACAGTAAACTAAATACAACGCCACCTAGCGACAGTTATTTAAAGATACGCTGTATTATCAGTTACTTGTAGCTATAATTATTTAGAAATGGTTATTATTAACAGATACTTGAAATCATAATTACTTGAATAACAAAAAAAATGACTTCGGCATTAAATAACCCAACAAGGGTTGACGTGCCATAAAATCAACCACCTGTTCCTTCACGTATTTTACTTCGAAATTCCGAAAATTAATTTTCTTTTTTTGGGGTGGGGGGGTTGTTGAGCGACTATTGTAGCATAGTACTTGACTGGCTCTAACTCATTTGAGTAATGAGTTCGCTGTTACATATTTAACAATTTTAACCTTGTGCCATACTTACTGAATAACCACCACATTGTTTACAGGGGTTTGAGCATTCTCATGAAGAAATTACCGGTTGCCACTCTTGTAATGCAAAACTCTTCTTATAAATTGGCTAATCCGGTTGCCGTTAAGCCTATATGTAAACAAAAAGAAAAAGAATACTTATACAATAAATCCCTTCGTTTGTGTTGAGGTTGCTGATGGCGGTGCGGCAAGATATCTGACTGGCGTAAAGTCAGCCGAGTTTCGATCCCAGTCTGAAGCATCTTGCGTGTGTAGCCACACCATTGAGTTGTGATACAAAGAAACAGTCTGTCTGTGGATGACAATATATATATCAGTCACCTGATCCTATGATTCTGGAAAGTTTAGAAGTTAGGAATAAGTTAGTGTCAGTTGACGAGCAACGCTCGAATGGTGAGGTTCGTTGTTCCACCTATGCTCGCCTATTCCCCAGAGTGGAAATGGGTTAGATGAAAGTTGTAAGGAATTAGATATGTGCACATAAAATTGTGACCTCGTTGTTATTTGTCTCACCGGCGTGGACGACTTGAAACAACGAGAGAGAAGCGATTACGAACGAGAACAAGATGTCGGCCGACAGAACAGATCAAAGAAATTGACGAAAAAGAAAAGTAAGGTGTGGAGCAATGAACGACCGACTCGACTATACAAGATAGAAGATAAGAAATCATACTGTAACAAGAAGAGTCCCTGTGGGGTAGTGTCTAACGTGTTGGATTCCGATATTAAAATAAGCGAGTTCGAATTCTAGTTACGCTTTTACGTTTATTTTCGGATTAATGCCTTTGGGAAAGGTATGAACTCTCTTATCCCCTCCCCAGCTGTGGTTTAAGCCGAATCCCTGGTGCAAAGACTGAAGCAAGCAGCAGGTGGCATTGACTTCCACGTGGATGCGAACAAAACGGAGTGCATGTGTTTTAATCATGAAAGTGATGTCAATACGCGCAGAGTGAATCCGTAGACTGCTATCGATATAATATTGATCATATGGGACCTTGATCTCTCTGATAAAATAAAACGGGATTTCTTCCAGGCAGTGATTGTATCAATATTACTCTATGGACCCACCACATGGACGCTGACAAAACTCATAGAGAAAAAGCTAAACAGGAACTGCTCAAGAATGCTCCAATCAACACTGAACAAATAGTGGAAGCAACACCCATGGAACAACAGATGTACGGCAACTTACCTCCCATCTCTAAGACCATTCAAATAAGACGTACAAGACATGTGGGACACAAAAGTGACATTGTCCTATGAACCCCTTCACGTGGTCGAGCCAGTGGTGGCTAACTTTCAAGAACTTACCTACAACAGCTATGCGCGGACACAGGAAGACCTGCTGGGAGTAATGAATGATAGGAGCAGATATAGAGAGAATTAGAGAAGCACGATTTGATGATGATGATGATGATGATGAGGGGTTAATTAGTACCACTACTGATCTTCAAAAAGGATGGCTTTGGCATTAAATAACCCATGCAGGTTGATATTAAACAAAGTAACCAAAATAAACCAAATCAAATAAGGTCCATGCAACTTTTAGGCAATATCATTATTCAGACATATATATCTCGAATGATACAGGCCATTTCAAAATAAAATCATATTAATTTTTTTTTTAATCGCCGACTTTTTCAATGCTGACTCAAATTAAATTTCAAAATAACAGAACTCAAACATATATACCGTGTCATGTTCAGTTTGACTAAGTTACCTTCCAAACATCAAACAAGCGTTTGGTCTCTCTCTCTCTCTCTCTCTCTCTCTCTCTCTCTCTCTCTCTCACTATATATATATATATATATATATATATATATATATATATATATATATATATATATCTTTTCTTTTTATTTTCATAGAAAATTATATCTTTTGTTTACATAATCAGAAAATTTGGCTGTTGGGTCCGAAATCGTTGGATCCAGTGCAGCCCAATTAATCGGATTAGTGTATATATATATATATATATATATATATATATATATATATATATATATATATATATATATATTGACGGTAGATGTTCATCATTTACAAATCTTGCATTTGAAAATAACGAATAAAATCGATTTTTGTCGTCGTTTTCTCTGATCAAACGGTTAAGTTCAATTATTTCCATGAAAACTAAAGAAAAGAATGAAAATTACAACAAATTAAAAATCACTTAGGAGAACATGAAAAGGATTGAAGGAAATGAACAATCAATCAATCGATTTTTGATTAGTTGCATCACTTGATGTTATTGAAGACTTCAATAGTCATGGGCCCTTTTGTCTGATGTTTGTTTTGATATTTCAGGATTCAATAACATCAATTCGATCAGTCGAATTTAACAGAGTTAAGATATATATATATATATATATATATATATATATATATATATATATATATGAAAACCCTAAAGCCTAACAACAATTTTATCAATTTAAATGAGAATAAAAGGCTTAAGATAGATAGATAGATAGATAGATAGATAGATAGATTCGAATAGGTAAATATGGAAAAGGGGGCTGAGGTTTCCCCTGTTCTGTTATCAGTAATATAGTTGGGTATGGTAGGAATTTATATTCCTGTGCTCTATTCTATCGCCAGTCTCATAAAAAACAAAGTCTCATCGTTGGTATGTCACAGTGGTTATGAATGAATACTCAAACAATCGTCTCTTCCACAATCAATAATAACTATAGAAAATCACTCGTCAAGAGTAACTTGTGTATAAACACACACACACACACACACACACACATATATATATATATATATATGTCTATATATATATATATGTGTGTGTGTGTGTATTCTTTGGTCCAGTTAAACCGGAGTTGGGATTTTTAAGTTGGAATTTTCCAAAGAGAGCTCAACCATTTCAGGAGCAAAATGAGTATTCTTAAAGAATATATATATATATATATATATATATATATATATATATATATACAGTAGAAAAATACCCAGCTAAATGGTAAAGCCCTGGTGAAGACAATCTTTCTTGGAGAAGTTGACTCCAAATTCAAAATTGGAAAAGGAAACTCTAGCACCAAACCTTTGCTGATTTGTAGATATCCTTTCGACGGGAAAAGTCTAAGAGAAGATACTCTGAAATAAAACCTGAAGTTTACAAAAAACACCTAATCCAACTTTGCCTTTCACTGGGCTGTAGCCATGTAGACCAGCGATTGATACAAGTGCCGTACGAGTGTATGTCACTATAATCTAACAACGAATAGATGTCTTACAACCTTATCGTATTAGACATTTTGTATATTTTTCATAAGTTTAATTAGTTATGAATCAGAGTTGCAATTTTGTTGGTAAATATGACAATCATTCGTCCAGATGTGACAGTCATCATATACATAAATATAACCATGCTTTGTATGGAAGTGCCCGTGATGTAATGGTTATCGTCGTAGGAATTGGAAACGGCGACACGAGTTCAAATCCTGGACGAGACTGATTGCATTTCACATAGTACTAATACCCTTGCGAAAGGTATGAATCCAATAATTCTCCCTCCAGCTATGGGTATTGGTGAGGCAACTAGTCTAAGAGAAGGAAAAACTCTGAATTCAAACCTGTTAAACTCCGCTTAAAAATTGACCTTGTGTCATATCCTGCCCGAGCAGAGGGGTTGGGTAAATAGGATCATATACATAAATATATATGTGTGTGTGTGTGTCTGTGTGTGTGTGGGAGGGTTTCTTTGTTTAATGACATCAGGTTATTTCACGCCAAAGCCATCCTTGTAGAAGAACTTGACTCAAGGTCAAAAGCCCGAAGGCCGATTAAAGTGGAGGATAAAGGGGGGGAGATCGAGGACGAGCCGAGACTCGAACCCTGCTGGTCATTGAGTCAAGCAGTTTCATGGGCCCAAATCTTGGTCCGGGCATGTTATGACTTAAACTAGACAGCAATGTCTAGTGCGATACATAGGGGACAAAGGTTGCAGCTCGCTCACCAGAAGGTAGCCCAGCTGAAGCGGAGGGCTTTCGACCTCGAATCTGCCATTGATCGATCTTCCATCCGGCACGAATGCCAGACGACCCAGCCAAAGTAGTGATGATAGTTAACCCATTGCTGAAAGTATAAAGAAGTTCATGCCTTACCGTTATCGCTGCATCAGATCATTTGTAAATTGAATGTCACGCTAACGATCATACAAAATAACAAATATGATTCGACTGTTATAATTTGATACATAGTCTATATCGAGTTCACTGTTTTGGCAAGTGATTCAAACTAAGAAACAGAGGCCCAGTCAGCTGGGGCTGAAGAATACGCCGACTGTTTCTCTGCAGAGAGGCAAGACCCCCCCCCACAAGTGCTCTAAATATAACACTAAACAATCTGATGGTGAGGCTCCTGTAATGCTTGAGCTTTGGGAAATGTGGAGTACCCCTTCATTGCCTTCGCTCCCATGTCCACTTGATATCTATCTATGGGTCAAATAGAACTAAACCGTGTACTTATGCTAAGCTGAACTGTTAGAAATAGAACTGTTTTTGACATTTGAACAGGGTACTTATGTTAAACTAAATTGTTTGAAACAGAACTGTTTTTACATTTTAGTGAGTGTAAATAAAAACTGTACTTATGCTAAACTGTACTGTTGGAATAGAACTGTTTATATGTATGAAAATGGATTTGGCATTAAATAACCTAAAATGGTTGATATACCTTAAAACCAAACCAAACTGAGAAACAGTATAGTTCGTTCGTAGCTGTTCTTGAAAATACACAATGCTAATGTGGTTAGTTTTAACTATCAATAAAATATTTAGAATCATTGTATGAGATGTTTTGTCCATTTTGTTCATTCGATTAAATAGGACGATCGACTTTAATGGCATATCAACCTTCGTGGGATACCCAAGCCAACCTTGTAGAAAAACAATAGTGGTACGATTTAGCCGATAGCTGGGTGGGAATAAGAGAGCTCTTACCTTTCTCAAGGGTATTAGTCCAAAAGTGAACGTAATAGAGAAACTGGAGTTCGAACTCGCTTGCTACGATGTCGCAGTCGAGTACGTTAGTTACTCCGCCACGAAAACTCCCCCTGTTGGGTTTAAGCTACTAAAATGAATTAATCTATGCATATGCAGCCCGGTCAGCGGAACCAGGAATATGCCACTCCTGCAGAAGGGTCAACCTCTCCACCAACCAAAAAAAAAAGTATCATAAGTCTAAACTTCATCTGATCGTAAATCTTGAGTTCTACAACTCTAGGGAGTGTGGTATGACACTTTTTGTTGCCATTACTCCCAATTCCACTTTAATCCATAGTAGAATAGTTAGGATACCATCTATGAATCAAACAGATATGTTTTAAAATTATTTGTATTAAACAGAAATACTTGAAACCATATAACTGTGTACAAATTATTTGTATTAATTATATTTACTTGAACCAGAAGAAAGTCTCTTGTCAACACTAACTTCAAACACGAGCAAATCCAAAAGAACTCTTGCCTAGTCGGCTAGGGATGTAGAAGACACCGACGGCAACTCTGCAGAGGGGTAATCCCCCCCCATGAGAGTTCTGGATATGACACTAAACAATTCTATTTCAAACAATTCAGTTTAGCTTACGTACACAGTTTAATTGTCAAAAACATTTCTATTTCATGCTATTCAGTCTAGTCAAACAGTTTTATTTCAAACAATTCAGTTTAGTATAAGTATAGTTTTTTTTATTTACACACAGTAAAATATCAAAACTGTTCTATTTCAAATAAATCAGTTTAGCGTAAGTACAGTTTCAATGTCAAAAACAGTTCTATTTCAAACAATTCAGTCTAGCATACAAAAGCAGTTCCATTTCAAACAATTCAGTTTAGCATAAGTACGCAGTTTAAATGTCAAAACTGTTCTATTTCAAGCAATTCCGTTTAGCATAAGTACACAGTTTACTTCAATTTGACCCATAGATAGGACCCTATCGGACCATAGTGAACCTGGGAGTGATGACAATGAATGGGTACTCCGCATTCCCCAAAGCTCTAGCATTACTGGGACCTCTTCATCAGATTATTTAGTGTCATATCAGGACACTCATTGGGGTGTTTTACCCCTCTGCTGAGAAGCAGTCGGTGTATTCTACTGCGCCAACCGACTGGGCAAATCTCTTCAAAGGTGTAACCTCCCACCAATGAGTTTCCTGGATATGAGACGACATCATCTGATGGGGATGCTCTAGTCCTGGAGCTTTGGGGAATATGAAGTACACCTTCATTGCCATTACTCCCAGGTCCAATCTGACCGAAGTGGTAGTACTTGTTAGGATCCCATCTATGGGTCAAATAGAACTGTTAACCAGTCAACTGTGTGCAAACAAATAACTGATGTTAAATTGAATTGTTTGTATTGAGTAGCAATACTTGAAACCATTTAACTGTGTGCAAATAAAACTATTTAGGTATAGAATTATTAGTGTACGATTGTATTAGTTAAAACCATTTAACCGTTTACAAATAATTGATTATTATTAAATTGAACTATTCGTGTTAGATAGCAATACTTGAAACCATTTAGGAGTTTCCAAAGAAATAAACTCTGGCTTTAAAATGTTACTTACGAACAATTTGTTTACAAATCATATATATTTAACGGACATTTTTCTTTTTTAAGTAGAGGAATGATACTGTGAATTGAATTACCACGACCAGAAAATCCTGCGAAAACTTACGCACGACATATGGAAACACTGGACGGCTGTTTCGACTTTATTAGGTCTTATCAGCTGTGTATACCGTGATCTCCACCACAGGAGATCGAAACTTTGACCACAGCGGTGCAGTGTTTCCGTAAGTCCAGTGTTTCCGTATGTAGTGCGTAAGTGTTCGCCGGATTTTCTGGTCATGGTAATTCAATTCACAATATAATTCCTCTACTTAAAAAAGAAAAAAAGAAAATGTATATCAATATCCTTGCCTTTGAGGTCATAATAATTACGCGAATGCGTATTTCTAATCCTCTTGGGAAGACGTAGCCCTGGAGGTGACCGTGTCCTCTGTAAATAATACGGACGTAACTTGCAAGACACGTTCAGATTAATTGGCCGCGCAATTACCATCACTAGTTAATTTGGCGTCACCTGTGTGCGATATGGATTCGTGGCTCAGTTGTAAAGTTTCGGCTCTGCAATCTGTGGTCACTGGTTCGATCTCCAGTGGTGGAGATCACGGTATACACTACTGATGAGACCTAATAAGGTCGAAACAGCTGTCCAGTGTTTCCGTATGTCACGTGTAAGTGTTCGCCGGATTTTCTGGTCATGGTAATTTAATTCACAACCAACCTCACTTGCTCACTCTTTCTCTCAATCAATATCACTTAGTATTTCTCTTACCCCTTCGCTTACCCAGTTGGTTGGGGCTACAGAATACACCGACTGTTTCTCTGCAGAGGGGTAAGACCCCCAACGAGTGCCCCGGATATGATATTAAACAATCTGATGATAAGGTTCCAGTTGGAGCTTTGAGAATACGGAGTACCCCTTCATTGTCATCGCTCATTGGTCCTCTCTGACCCAAAGTGGTTGCACCTTATAAGGTCCTATCTATGGGTCAAATAAAACTAAACTGTGTACTTATACTAAACTGAATTGCTTGAAATAAAACTGAATTGTTTGATATATAACTGTTTATATATATAAAAATGAATTTGGTATTAAATAACCTACATTGGTTGATGTGCCATAAAAACAAGCCAAACCATACAAAACTTACCATTTCATCATGGTAAGATAGGACACAAGGTCAAATTTTTAGGCGGAAGCCTTCTCGCATACAAGTGCACGGACAAAAGCAGGACCAAAACGTCTCAGTCTTCATGTAATGAATCTGACCCTTACCATTTTTCGATGAAGGGGCAAGTGGGGGCGCTTGAAGCCAAGGTCTTTGATTTGTCAGCCAGCTTAGCAACCTCATGTCGTCGTTATGGAACAACATAACGGACATAATACAAAATAGTTAATGCTTGACTCATGTTAGTGTAATTTACAAAGCGCTTTGCTTTGATGTGGCACAAGGCCGAATGAATGGGGTACCCAATGAGACTCGAACTCACTCGTGTAGGTCTGCTAGTCTAGCTTGCTAACCGTTACACCACCAGAGGTGCCCTGCTTGACTCAGGTTAGTGCATCACTCAATCTTTCCAATTATAGACTCTAGTTGTTTCTAACCACATTGCTACCACATGAGTAATCCTGGATCATAAAATGTACTTGTGGGTAGGGTCTATACTCTTGTTCAAAGAGTTTGATTTGATTTTTTGTTTAATGACATATCAACCTCCATGGGTTATTTATATGCCAAAACTATCCTTGTAGAAAAATAGCAGTGATACTATTTAACCCAGAGGTGGAGGGATAAGAGATTTCATGCCTTTCCTGAGGTTGTTAGTCTGAAAGTGAATATAATACCGAGACTGGTTTTCGAACTCGCTTACTACGATGTCACAGTCCAGCGCGCTAGCTACTACACCTCGGAGACTCTCCCCTATTCAAAGAGTTTCCTCATTTTTGAAATACCCTACATTTATTCACGATAACTAGCAGAGATTATTCTTGCAATATTGTTATGGTTTTGTTTTATGGCATATTAACCATTGTAGGTTATTTACAGCCAAATACACTTTATACATATATATTAATTTGGTTAGAATAGTCCTGTTTTTGAAGGAATGGGCTGTGATAAGTAGGTCATACCTACCAGTATATCCAGCGTCCTTCGTCCATCCCAACACCAAGATGATTCGTACATGCAAAGACCTACATATATATTAAGTATATATGATTTGGTTTGGTTAGGTTTTATAAAATATCATCTACGGTAGGTTATTTAATGTCAAATCCTCTTTATACATATATATTAAAGATATATGATTTGGTTTGGTTAGGTTTTATAGAATATCATCTATTGTAGATTATTTAATGCCAAATCCTCTTTATGCATTTATATTAAATATATATGATTTGTAAACGAATAGTTTGTAGGAAGCAACTTTTAAATGTTCATTTGTTTGTTCATTGTTAAATGGTTTCAAATATTGCCTTCTATCAGTAATCGTTTTATTTGCACTCAGTAAAAGGGTTCCAAGAGTTGCTATGTAATATTGATTATCCAATTTAACAACAGTAATTTGTTTGTACACCATTAAATGGATTTACGTTTAGGAAATTATTACATATTTCTATTTGACACATAGATGGGGCCTTAACAGGTTCTACCGCTCTGAATCAAAGTTGGCCCAGGAGTAATGGTAATGAAGAGTACTCCAAATTCCCCAAAGCTCTACCAATAGAGCCTTATCATAAGATAGTTTAGTGTCATATCCAGTTCACTTGTTGTGAGAAGCTCTAACCTCTCTGTACAGATGCAGTCGGCTTATTCTACAGTCCAAGTCGACTGGGCTGAAAGAGTGTTGCAAAAGTTCTTTTTTGATTTTAAAAAGGGAAGGTTATTTGGGGGGATTTTTAGTGTTGATTTTTTTTTATTTATTATTAACACGTGAATCTTTTAAAACTCAGATTTACTCTTATTTTTTCATAACACACGGAAATCGACTTAATGAAACGATTATGCATCCATAGATTTTTTGTGCTTGAAGAATATGCGGTATCTCTTTTTTTTTTCTTTTTTCTTTTTTCTTTTTTCTTTTTTTTTTTTTTCTCTTTCTTTTTTTTTTTATATCTATCCTGTTGAAAACATGATTTTCCTACTAAAATTTACAAGGCTTTATCTATAGAAGAGAAAGGGTCTATACAATATTTGCCATTGAAGGAAATGGAAAATAGAAGCAGATTTTTATAAAGATATGTTTGGCTGACCATGACATAGAAGAAACGGGACGGGAAAAGATAAAAAGATTGTGGCACATGCGTGCAACCTTCCAAGAAGCTTCCGGTTTGGGTTTTTCCTTTTTCTTTTTTTTTTCTTTCTTTGGCGGGGTTGGGATTTGGGGGCTTTTTTGTCGCTGATTTTTTATGAGGAGGATCTGACCACCATTTTAAAGGATATGTTATTTTTTAGAGCTGAAAGCAAATTTAAGAAAGAAAGAAAGAAAGAAAGAAAGAAAGAAAGAAAGAAAGAAAGAAAGAAAGAAAGAATAAAAAAGAAAGAAAGGGATAAAAAAGGAAGAAGATAATAAAACCAAAATAAGATTAAAAGAAAGAAAGAAAGAAAGAAAGAAAGAAAGAAAGAAAGAAAGAAAGAAAGAAAACAAAAACAAAATAAAAATTAACAGAGCAAGTAAAAGAAAAATAGAAGGAAAGAAAGAAACAAACAAACAAGCAAAGTATGAAAAAGAAACAAACAAAAAGGAAAGAAGGAAAATAAAACTGAAAGACCGTATGACAAATTAAAAAGAGAAAAAGAAGAAAGAAAAGTAAAGATTAAAAATAAAAGGAAATAACATGAATGGAAACAAAATATGAGTAGGATTTTAAAAAAATGAAAATATATCGCAAGAAAGAAAGAAATGGCCAAAGGCCATTTAAAAGGAAATTTTTTTAAATCCCAAAAAATGAGAACCCAGAAACTAGAAAAGAAAAACAAAAAAGCGGAAAAACAAAAACAAAAAAAATAAATAAAAAATAACCTCGAGAAAAAGGCGACAAAAATTTACGACGAAACAAACAAAATGAAAGAACGAAAGAAAAAAGGCAGAAAGAACAGGAAAAAAAAGACAAAACTAACGAAAACAAATGAAAAAAGATGTAAAAAAGAAAAAAATGAAAAGGAAAGAAAATTCAATGAAAAAAGAAAATGAATTAAAACGGAAGATAAAAATTAAAAAAAAAAAGAAAAAAGAAAATTCTTATAAAATAAACAAGAAAAATTCTTCTTAAATGAAAGTCGACAACCCGTGAAGATGTGAATCGAGAAACTGAAAGATGTTAAATTCCAACGTTTAGGCAGTGAAGGATGATCACAGTTAACAGTCAACAAAATAGACATGTTAAATTTGGATATCCGTCCATGAAACTATGTTTTATTTCAGCATACGTTACCTCCAGACATTTTGGACAAAAAAGCTTTATGCGACGAAAACAAAAAGATGCGCAGATCGTATATAAAAATTAATTCTAATGTCATAATGTCTGTGATATGACAAAGATGAAAATTCGGTTTACATTATTTGGTTAGTAATTTATAAAGCTTTTTACTTAGGTCTGGCACAAGGCCGTATGAATGGAGCATCCAATGAGACTTGCAGATTTGTTAGTTTAATTGAACCTCGAGACGCCATTGCTTTGTTTTTAACAGCTTATCAACTTCTTGTGGGTTTTTTCATGTCGTAGGGTGTTTCAATGTTTGATTCTAAGAGAGGAAAAAAAGAAAGAGAAAGAGAGGAAAAGCGAGAAGTGAGGAGAAGAGACAGTAATCGAAAAGAAGAAAAGGAAAGAGAGGAAAAGAGATTTAAAATAAAAGAGGAGAAGAAAGCGGAAACGAAAAGAAGAAGAAGAAGAAGAAGAAGAAGAAGAAGAAGAAGAAGAAGAAGAAGATATAAAAACAGGAAAAAAGAAAAAGAAAGTGAAAAGAAGAGAGAGAAAAAGAGAAGAGAAGGAAAAGGAGAATAAAAGAAGGGAAGAGAAAGAGAGAGAGAAGAAAAAGAGTGAGAAAGAGAAGAGAAGAAGAGATAGAAAAGAGGACAAGAAGAGAAAGGAAACGAAAAGAAGAGAGAAAGAGAGTGGGGATATGAAGAAGAAGAAGAAGACAGAGAGGAAAAAATGTTCTACTGCGGCTACTTTTTTTTTTTTAAAAACGCCCTTTTTTATTTTTCTAATATCATTTGTTTGCACATAGTTGCATGGTTTCAAGTATTCCTATCAAATACTAATGATGAAATACTAGTATATGGTTTCAAGTAACTAATTTTATCTAATGATAATAATCCTTTGTTTGCAGTTTTATATTGTTGTATTTTGACCTTCGACCCAGCCAAAAATGCCATTCCAAGGTAAGGCACCGGAAAGAAGTGACACATTCTAATGGCAGTTATGAGAGGAAATCGCATGGGCGGAAATTGGCTGATGAAATGGGATGAGGTAAAAAAATTCCCATGGTACACTCATAGACTGATACACCGGAAGAGAGTGACCTGTGAACTGCATGACAGTTATTTTCGCTTGATGACGATCAAACATGCGATTTCAAAGATCGAGTAGGCGACTGAGTGGGCGGTGAACTATTATATAACTCAGTCAAGACAGAGATCCAGTTAGAGATAGGACGGAGTTATAGACGAGATGTGGTAAGGAAAGCCACATTAGGCCGAAGGGGCCTTGGGGCTCTGATGAGTTGGGGTCCAGGGAAGTTGCTGATAAGATGCAGTAAAGAAAGCCATCACCCAGCAGAGTGGGTCTTTGGGCCTCCGGTTGAGCATCAGTAGAACAAGAAAGACACAACACTGACGGCCATAAGAGTGGGGTCAAAATATTACAGTTTCTGTTCGGTCTCCAACTCCCTCTCACACGCAAACCTTGAATAACCTTTTCGAACCTTACAAATAAAGTGAGAGGTACATATATTTATAAAGAAGTCTTCCTGCGTCTTTATTATTGTGTCGTTATGATGCTGTAGATGACAATATGACAATATTTGTTATCCCTTACACCTGGTTGGATTTGACACCAGGTCATTTTATAGTCCGAGGCTGGGGTTATGCACGAATCGAGACGTGCGCGACCGTCACAAAAATGTTTAAACTTGTCTGCATTTCTCATTTTGGGGGTGCCTCATGCTACCAGCTCAATTTACCGAAGATAATATTAAGAAATAGTAGAACCTTTATGATTGCATGATTCCAAAGATTCTCGACCTGTTCATCATTCCGGTCAAAACTGATTCTTGAAATCTTCCACTGGTGATTCAAAATAACAGTAACACTTCTATGAGAGTACAAGGAAGTGCCCATGGTGAAATCGTTATCGTCGTAGGAAATGGACACGGCGACACGAGTTCAAATCCTCGACGAAACTGATTGCATTTCACATAGCTCTAATACCCTTAGGAAAGGTAAGAGTCCAATTATTCTCCCTCCAGCTATGGGTAAATAGTAGGACAGACTGGGTTCTTCAGCCTTGGTGAGGCAACTAGTCTAGGAGAAGGAAAACTCTGAATTCAAACCTGATAAACTCCGCTTAAAAATTGAATTTGTGTCATATCCTGCCCGAGCGGAGGGGTTGGGTCAATAGGAGTACACGCGCGTGTGTGTGTGTAAGTTTAAGCGAACCATTTATTGACAACTTTATTTCTAAACGAGTTACAACCCAGTCGGCTGGGGCTGTAAAATACACTGACTGCATCTCTGCAGAGAAGTAAGACCCCCTACAACGAGGGTCATTTATATGACACTAAACAATCTGATGTTGAGCCTCCGGTATTGCTTTGGGGAATGTATCCCTTCATTGCCATCGCTCCCAGGTCTACTCAGGCCCCGAGTGATAGTATTTGATAGGGTCCTATTCATGGGTCAAATTAAAACCGTTTGACATTTAGACTTAATGCAAACAAACGACTTATACGAAAGTGAATTGTTTAAAATCATCATCATGTCGTGCCGCCAGCACGAATATCCCTGACCCTCTCTCGCCACTTTTTCCTCTCGTTTATTGCCACTGGCAGGTCTTCAGGGCTACATCCCGTATCCTCACACAGCTGCTGTATGTATGTTCTAGCTGATCGTCCTGCTTTTGCTCGGCCATATGTAGGGGTCCATTGGAGTACATCAATTATTTGCTCGTCCCTGCTCCTCCAGCAATGTCCTGCGTGCCTGGTTCGTCTAACTTGGATAGTTTTCGTGATGGGAGGTTGGTGGCCGTATAGTTGGTGCCTTGTGGGGTGTTGCCGCCTGGACTTGTTTAATATGGCTCACAACATTCTCATGTAGTTGACGTCTAGCTTCTTCTCCAGCCGTTTTGTTAGCGTCCAAGTGGTGCATCCATATAGAAGTATCGAAACGACCGCTGTTTGGAAGAAACTGCGCTTCATTTTATCGGTCAGGTCCGATTTCCATATGACCAATAGTTTATCGATAGCTGTCCATGCATTCGTTAGCCGCGTGTCGATATCTTTTTTGGTTGATGAGACACTGCTTCCTAGGTATGTGAATTTGTCAACCCGTTTCAGAGAGGTTCCGTCTAGTGTGGAAATGTGGTCTGTTTGATTAAAGCACATGTATTCAGTTTTCTGTGCATTGACATGGAAGCCAATGCCTGCGGTGGCTCGTTCCAAACTATACAGTAGTGTTTCGGCTTGGTTGGGTATATTTGCTAGTAGCGCTATGTCATGATTGAATTGTTTGTGATCTATAGCAATACTTGGAACCATTTAAATTTGTCGACTTATGTTAAACAGAATTGATAGAAATAGAACTGTTTGATCATTTAACTGTGTGTATCTACAAAATGTGTTTACAAATCATGTATTTGATATATATGTAAAAACAGGATTTCGCATTAAATAAGCAACAATGGTTAATACACCATAAAACTAAACCAAACTAAACGAGTTAGGCTTATTTGTTTGCACACGGTTAAATGGTTTCAAGTATTGCTATTTAACATTCATCATCATCATATCGGGCTGCATACACAGATATCCCTGACCCTCTCTCCCCACTTATCCCTATCTTTCATCGCCTCTGGCCGGTCTTCCGGGCTACATCCCGTATCCTCACATAGCTACTGTATGTATGTTCGAGCTGGCCGTCCTGCTTTCGCTCGATCATATGTGGGGGTCCATAGGAGTACATCACTTATGAGCTCGTACCTGATTCTCCAGCAGTGTCCTGCATGTCTGGTTCGTCTAACTTGGATAGTTTTCGTGATGGGAGGTCGATGGCTGTATAGTTGGTGCTTTGTTGGGTGTTGCCTCCAGGACTTGTTCAATATTGCTCGCAGCATTCTTGTGTAATTGCTGTCTAGCTTCTTCTCCAGCCGTTTTGTTAGCGTCTAAGTAGTGCATCCATACTGCAGTATCGATACGACCGCTGCCTGGAAGAAACTGCGTTTCATTTTATCGCTCAGGTCTGACTTCCATATGATCGATAATTTATCGATAGCTGTCCATGTCTTCGTTAGCCGCGTGTCGATATCTTTTTCGGTTGATTAGACACTACTTCTTAGGTAAGTGAACTTGTCTATCAGTTTCAGAGAGCTCCCGTCTAGTGTGGAAATGTCGCCTGTTTGATTAAAGCACATGTATTCAGTTGTTGTGCATATTGTGTGCATTAACATGGAGGCTAATGCCTGTGGCGGCTTGTTCCAAACTATGCGGTAGTGTTTCAGCTTGGTTGGGTATATTTGCCAGAATCGATATGTCATCGGCGTAGTCGGCGTCGGTAATTGTTTTTGCGGGGTACCTTCTGCTTCTTTTCTTTGTCAGCTCGAAGCCGTTTTCTTTGATTTTATCAATCGATGTTCTAAGTACGTAATGATAAAGAGGTATGGGGCTAGCGTGTCCTCTTGCAGTACTCCTGCTACAATGTCGAAGTATTCTATGTCTCCATCCGGTGAACGTACTTTCACTTTGGTGTTTGTATAGAGAATCATTATGGATGCGACGGTCTCTTTTGGTAGGCCGTATGCTAGTAGGATTTGTTCCATCTTCCCTCTGTGAATGGAATCAAAGGCCTTGGTAATGTCGACAAATAGTATTGTCGCCAGTAGGTTTTTTTGTCCGTACGCCTTCAAGGATTCTACGGATGGTCAATATTTGAGAGGTCCTGGATCTATTTCTTCGGAAGCCATTTTGGTTTTTCCTAAGAATGTTGTCGATTTTGGGTTCCCTGCTGTTTCGTAGTCGGGCATTGTAGATTTTGGCTGCTATGGATGTAAGTGTTATACCTCGGTAGTTCTTGGCTAATCCGAGGTCACCCTTTTTAGGGAAGTGGAGGGTGCATCCCTTCATCCATCTGTGTATCGGATTTTGATTATAGACAGCGTATTTAATATTAGTTATTCTATTTACCAAGTATTCCTGTCTAATACAAAAAAAAACTTGCATACCGCTGTATAGTTACGAATAACCAATAATCCTATTCACCCAACCCCACTGCTCGGGCAGGATATGACATAAGGTCAATTTTTAAGCGGAGTTTTACAGGTTTGAATTCAGAGTTTTCCTTCTCCTAGATTAGTTGCCTCACCAAGGCTGAAGAACCCAGTCTGTCCTACCATTTACCCATAGCTGGAGGGAGAATATTTGGATTCATACCTTTCCCAAGGGTATTAGTGCTATGTGAAATGCAATCAGTTTCGTCGAGGATTTGAACTCGTGTCGCCGAGTCCATTTCCTACGACGATAACCATTACACCACGGGCACCAATAATATATAACCAATAATAATAATAATAATAATAATCCCTAGTAGAAGATCGAACAATTCAATTTGACCAATAGATGAGACCCTAACAAATACCACTACGTTGGGTCAGAGTTGACCAGAGAGTAATGAAAATAAAGTAATACTACACATTCCCTAAACTCCAATACTTGAGCCTCACCATCAAATGCAGTTTAATGTCATATCCTAAAGAAATTTGAAAAATTATCCTTTTAGACCAAATAAGGGTGGAAATAGTCCTTTGGTTGAACCATTTTAGTCTTTTCAGCTTCTTTTTTTAGAAATCTTTCAACATATATTCTGAGTGGACCTGAGAGTGATGGTAATTAAGGGTTACTCCACGTTCCTCAAACTTCAAAACTGGAACTTCACAATCAGACACTGCTTAACTTCATTCTAAGGACACTAGATTGTTTCAAGTATTGCTATCTAACACTAATAATTCTATTCAAAATCATATGTTCATTTGCACATTTAAATGGTTTCTAGCATTTCTAATTAAAACTAATTATTCTATTTAATATTAATCATTTTTTTGCACACCATCAAATTGTTTCAAGTATTACTATCTAACATTAGTAATTAGTAATTTTTTTTAAATTAAATATTCCAATCGAAAACAAACAACTCGTACTGGCCAAAGAAGGAAGATTAAAGAGATATCTACAAAGGGTAAAACAATACAGACAAAACAGGACATTCCAAAACAACGAAAGAAAATTCTATCAACAATTGGGAGGGAGTGACACGAAAACATACCAACAACCGGATATAAAAGAAACCGAACGATTTTGGACAAAAATATGGCAACCAAAGAAACATAACGAAAATTCTGAATGGAAAAACAATATTACAAGAGAACTAGAGGGATTTGAAGAAGGCCCCAAAATGGAAATACACGTCGACTAGCTCAAAACAACACAAAAAATAATATCAAACTGGAAAGCCAAGATAGAATACATGGCTTCTGGTTCAAGAAATTCACCTCCATTCACGGCAGACTAGCACTAGAAATGAACAGATGCATACAAGGCGCGCAAGTACCTGGATGGCCAAAGGAAAGACTACATTAATCCAAAAGGACCCTAGCAAAGGAACTGCTCCAAACAATTACAGACCCGTAACCTGCCTACCAATCATGTGGAAAATACTAACAGCACAAATAAGGGAAACAAGCCGCGGATTGTTCCCTGACGAACAGAAAGGATGCCGCAAAGGATCCAGAGGCACATCAGAATTACTCTACATAGATCAACACATCCTAAATGAGAGCAAGACAAGACGGAAAAATCTAGCTACGGCCTGGATAGACTACAAAAAGGCATACGATATGATCCCACAAAGCTGGATACTACACTGTCTCAAAATGTACAAAATGTCACATGAAGTCATAAATTTCATCGAACAGACCATGAAAACCTGGAGAGTGGAGCCGACAGCAGGAGGAAGAAGCATAGCTGAAACAAAGATCCAAAGAAGGATTTTCCAAGGAGATGCACTATCACCCTTACTATTCATAATAGCCATGATGCCACTGAACCACATAGAAAATGCGCAGCCGGATACAAACTCAGCAGATCGCAAGAGAAGATCTAATGTACATGGATGACATTAAATTATTTGCAAAAAAATGAAAAAGAACTGGAAACTCTCATACACGCCGTTAGAATATACAGTCAGGACATAGGAATGAAATTTGGCATAGGAAAATATGCCATGCTCGTCATAAAAAGTGGCAAACGACATATGACTGACGGAATGGAACTACCAAATCACGACAAAATTAGAACGCTCGAAGAAAATGAAACCTACAAATACTTGGGTATCTTGGAGGCTGACACCATCAAACAAGTGCAAATGAAAGACACGATCCGAAGAGAATATCTCAGGAGAACGAGAAAACTACTCGTGACAAAACTCTCCAGCAGAAACCTCATCAAAGGAATAAATACTTGGGCTGTGCCCCTAGTCAGATATTCGGGACCCTTTCTAAAGTGGACCAGAGAGTAACTTAGACAAATGGACCAAAGAACAAGAAAACTAATGACCATGCATAAGGCATTACACCCCAGAGACGACGTTGACAGACGATATGCGTCTAGAAAAGAGGGAGGAAGAGGACTTGCCAGCATCGAAGACAGCGTTGACGCATCGATACAATGGTTCGAAGACTACATGGAAAAACACGAACGAGGACTAATTTCAACCATCAGAAACGATACGGACAATACGATAGACGAAAGAATGACAACAACTAGGAAACAAAAATGGGAGGAAAAACAACTCTATGACCGCTTTAAACGTTTAATAAACAACATCTCACACTAGAAAACCTGGACCTGGCTAAGAAAAGGAAACCTTAAGAGAGAAACGGAATCCCTCCCAATAACAGCACAGGACAATGCCATAAGAAGCAATCATATCAAAGCGAGAATATATAAGACACAACAAAACAGTAAATGTTGGCTATGCGGTGACATAGACGAAACGATCAATCACATAATGAGCGAATGCAGCAAATTAGCATAGAAGGAGTATAAGGCGAGACACGACTGGGTCGGCAAGGTGATCCACTGGGAAATGTGCAGGAAATTTCAATTCGACCATACAAACAAATGGTATATACACAACCCAGCACCTGTCCTAGAAAATGACACGCATAAACTCCTATGGGACGTTAACATACAAACGGATCACCTAATCCCGGCCGGAAGACCAGACCTTATAATAATCAACAAAAAAAAAGAGAGAATTCGCCAAATTGTCGACTTTGCTGTCCAGCTGACCACAGAATAAAACTGAAAGAATGTGAAAAGAAACAATTCAGTTTAGCAAGTATAAATACAGTTTAAATGCAAAAAACAGTAAAGTCAAGAAACCACATTTTAGTTCTATTTGACCAATAGATAGGACCCGTATCAGGTGCTACCACTCCGCGTCAGAGTGAACCTGGAGCGATGGCAATAAAGGGGTACTCCGCATTCCCCAAAACTCCATCATTACTGGAGCCTCAACATCAGATTATTTAATGTCATATCAAGGACACTCGTTGGGGGGGGGTCTTAACCCTCTGCTGAGAAGCAGTCGGTGGATTCTACAGCCCCAGCCGACTGGGCAAAACTCGTTATAAGTAGTGATATCTAAGACTAATAATTCAATTAGAATTTGACCCTCAGCCATCGGCTTCTAACAACTTTAAGATGAAATAGGGTTGGATACTTGTTCGCCACAAGAGCAATCTGAAGGATACAGTCCGGACAGTCATATAGGTGCTGACCAGTCGATTTTATCAGATTGGGCCTCTCTGACCGCCTGTCTCGCCGAGTAAGGGCCAAAATTGGAGTATTGAAGATCATGTGACTGCTTCAGTTGCCGGGTAACGGTCTTTTCAGTCATCAAGATCCCGTCCTCAAGCATCACCGGTCGTCGTCACCAACGTCAACAAGTTGCCTTGTTTGGAGGAGATCTTACTCCCTTTGCAATCACCAACCGTTTACTTGGTCTCAACGTCATTCTAATATATATATATATATATATATAGGTAAGATTGGCATTATTGTTTCAACCATAAAATAAGGATCTTCGTAAGAGAAAGCATAGTAAGCAACCGGTATTGCAGACTAAGAAAATAATAGTTAATAAAAACAATAAAAGTGAGGATGTTGGACAAAAAGAAATTCATTGATTCATATTGGTTTCCGAAAACGAAAGGCAGAGTGTGCAGATACTACACTTCCATCCGTGAAGAAAGTGGCAGGATATTATCTTCGATAAATAAATAAATAAATAAAATAAAAATAATAACGATAGGATTCTGGTCAGAAAAATGAACTGACTCATTGTAGTTTACAAAATTTACTCCCAAAGATTTATTGAATTTAACGGCATATCAACCCGTCCAGGTTAATTCTATGCCTATAGGTTTGAGAAACGCGTTCATTGTACATTTATATTTTCATTTTTTGTGTAGTTGTTCATTAAGAGTTTTTTGTGCAGTTATACGATCTTATTTATTTTTATCTAATATAAATAATTTGCACACAATTATATGGTTTCAAGTATTCCTATCTAATACAAATAATTTGCACACAGTTTTATTGTTTCAAGTATTCCTTTCTAATAGAAATAATTATACGGTTTCATATGAATGTTTCTATGAACAATATTTCTTTGTTTGTACTCGGTTACATGGTTTCTAGTAATTAATAATAATAATAATAATAGGGAAGATATCTTCTACTCATTAACAAGCCGGGGATTGTTCCCTGAGGAACAGAAAGGATGCTGGAAAGGATCCAGTGGCACAGAACAGTTACTTTACATTGATCAGCACATTCTCAACGAGATCAAGACCAGACGGAAAAATCTACTTATGGCCTGGATTGACAACAAAAAGGCATCTGGTAAGGTCCTGCAAAGCTGGATAATAAACTGACTCAAAATGTACAAAATATCAGATGAAGTCATAAACTTTATCGAGAAAACAATGAAAACCTGGAAAGAGGAATTGACAGCAGGAGGGAGAAGCTTAGCTGAAGCGAAGGTTCAAATAGGTATATTTCAAGGAGATGCAAGATCACCGTTATTATTCAAAATTGCAATGATGCCACTTAACCACATACTCAAAAAAATGCACAGTCGGATACAAACTTAGTAAATCGCAGGAAAAGATCAATCACCTGATGTACATGGGCGACATCAAACTATTTGCCAAAAATGAAAATGAACTGGAATTCACACAGGGAGAATATACAGTTAGGACATAGATGGAATTTGGCATTGGAAAATGTGCCATGCTCGCAATGAAAAGCGGCAGACGTACGGAATGGAACTGCCAAATCAAGACAAGAGAGAGAAAAGGAAACGTACAAATACTTTGGCATCTTGGAAGCTGACACCATCAAACAAGTGGAGATAAAAGAAAGAATATCTAAGGAGAACCAGAAAGCTACTCGAGACAAAACTATGTCGCAGAAACCTTATCAAAAGAATAAATATCTGGGCTGTATTCCTCGTTAGATATTCGAAACCATTTTTTAAGTGGACCAGAGAACTTAAACAAATGGACCAAAGAACAAGAAAACTAATGACCATGCATAAGGCAATGCATCCCAGAGATGATGTTGACAGACTATATGTATCAAGAAAGAAGGGAGGAAGAGGACTTGCCAGCATTGAAGACAGCGTTGACGCATGGATACGACTCAAGGACTCCATTGAAAAGCTCGAAGGAGGACTGCTAACAGCTACTAGAAACGATATTGACAAGACGAAGACTACTAGAAACGATATTGACAAGACGAAGACCAACGGAATGACAATAACTAGAAAACAAAAATGGGAAGAAAAACAACTCTATGCGTGTTTAAACGACTAATAAGCAACATCTCACGCGAGAAAACCTGGACGTGGCTAAGAAAAGAAAATCTTTATAGAGAAACAGAATCTCTCCTAATAGAAGCACAAAAAAATCCATAAGAACCAATCATATCAAAGCGAGAATAGATAAGATGCAACAAAATAGCAAATGTAGGATATGTGGAGATAGAGACGAAACCATCAATCATATAATAAGTGAATCAAGCAAATTAGCACAGAAGGAGAATAAGACTTGATACGAATAGGTGGGCAAGGTAATCTACTGGAAGATGTGCAAGAAATTTAAATTTGACCAGACGAACAAATGCTATCTGCACCACCCAGCATCTGTCCTAGAGAATGACACACATAAAGTCCGATGGAAATACAAATGGATCACCTAATCTCGACCAGACGACCAGACCTTATAATAGTCAACAAAAAAAAAGAACTTACAAAATTGTGGACTTTGCTGTCTCGGCTGACCACAGAATAAAACCGAAAGAAAGTGAAAAGAAGGATAAGCACGTGGACCTTTCTAAGGAATTGAAAAAACTATGGAACATAAAGGTAGCAATTATACCAATCGTGATTGTGTTATATATTGACCCTCGACCGAGCTGTGAGTCAAGAGATGCACCTGTGTAAATAAGCGGAAGAACAGCGGAAACAGGTGGATGTTAAACAATAATATAACCAGAGCACAGACAGTTCGAGTCAATTGGAGAGAGGATGCCAGAGTGAGAACCATCTTGCAGATTGAGGGCTTTGCGGCCCTCAGAGACCCACGGTTGAGCAACCCAGCCAAGATGAGAAAGAAGTGCTGCTATGGTCGAAGAAGAACTTGGAGTCAATATAACAGTCTGTCCCCGTTTCTAGCTCGTCTCTCACCCACAACAACCATCACCCTTTCGAGAATAAAGTGTGAGAGATTATATTTTTATAAAGACGTGTATTCGTTGGTTCATTGAAGTCGTTCATTACTGGTTAATGATGTTCCCGCATATATTTGTATATGTATACGTGAAGTTGTATGGTTGTGAGTATACAACAATTGGTGCTTTTGTTACAGTCACCAAAGGAGTATTAAAGGGACTGGAGGACTTTGAAATAGGAGGACGAGTGGAGACCATCCAAACGACAGCATTATTGAGAACGTCCAGAATACTGAGAAGAGTCTTGGAAAGTTGAGGAGACTTGCTGTCACTCAAACTTCAGTGAAAGACCATCAGCTAAAACTTATGTGAAAAACTATCAAGGATTGAATAATAATAATAATAATAATAATAATAATAATAATAATAATAAACTATGGAACAGGAAAGTGATTTTTATGCCAAATGTAATTGGTGTTCTTGGTACAGTTACCCAAGGATTAGGGCAGGGACTATAGGACTTGGAAATTAGAGAACAAGTGGAAACCATCCAAACTACAGCATTACCAAGATCGGCCAGAATACAAAGAAAATTGCAGGAGAATTGAGGAGACTTACTGTCACTCCAACTCCAGTGAGAAACCATCAGCTAACGCTGGTGGGAAAAAATCTCAAAAGATAAAAATAATAACAATCAAGTCATACCGATAGCACGGAGTTCTATCTCTCTCTCTCTCTCTCTCTCTCTCTCTCTCTCTCTCATCTGTCCCTATCATCAGTCACTCCAGGGAGGTCCTCTAGACTGTATCAAGTGTCTGTAAAAAGCTGATGAATTTAAGTCCTTGTTGGTCGGCATCCTTGTGTAGGAGTCTATGAGAGAACACCACTTACGAGTTAGTCCTTACTTCTCTGCATGTCTTTGTCTTATTTAGGTGGTTAATGAAATAAGATGCTGGTGGCCCTACTGCTGCTGTTTTGTGGGGTTCTGCGTTTTTAATAAAATCTTAAAAGCAACACCCCACAAAACAACAGTTGTACAACCACTTACTTCCCTTCTCATGATTAATAATAATCATAGCTTCAAGTAACTATTCTTAATACTGGTAAATAGTACCAAGTCATCTTATATTCAGTGAATCATTTATAAACAGGTCGATTAGACTCGTATATTGGATCCTATCAGGTACTAGTACTCCGGGTCAGAGTGTACCTGGTAGTAATTACAATTAAGTGGTACTCCTCACTCCGCTGATCTCAAAAACTGGCGCCAGACAATCAGATACAGCATAGTGTCCTATCAAGGACCCCTTTTCTAAGGGATTTTACCACTCCACATGGAATATCGTATGCAACCTCAAAGTCTTTATACAGGTAAGAGTGTTGGTCCGAAGAGAGTCTTATATTGGTTTACTGCGTTCCGTCCAAAGATTATTCGATGGCTGTGCAAGGGAAACAGATAATTCCCTCTGTTCCTTAGCATCTTCCATTAGAAAATAAAACCAATAAAGATGAGAATTCCTACAAGAAAAAAGCACTAGCTCATAGAAGGTACAAATTTTTCTCGAGGGGGAGTCCCGGTGGCGAAGTGTATTGCAACATCGCAGTAAGCGAGTTCGAACTCCAGTCTCGATATTATTCTCACGTTCAAACTAATACCGTTGATAAAGGTATTAATTTCCTTATCTCCCCAGACATGGATTAAAAAGTATCACTACTGTTCTTCGACAAGGATGACTTTGGCATTAAATATATATTTACCAACCCCTCCGCTCGAGCAGGATATGACACAAGGTCAATTTTTAAGCGGAGTTTAACAGGTTTAATAATTGGATTCATACCTTTCCCAAGGGTATTAGTGCTATGTGAAATGCAATCAGTTTCGTCGAGGATTTGAACTCGTGTCGCCGTGTCCATTTCCTACGACGATAACCATTACACTACGGGCTCCTCCTTTGGCATTAAATAACCCACCAAGGATGATATGTCATTGAACCAAGAAACCAAACCAAGCCAAGCCATCATTATTATTTTATGACTAGTCTTACTCCATCTTAATAAAACTGCTTTGGAGGTGAATCACTTTTGCTAGTGCCACAACTGTTCTACAAGGATGACTTTAGCATTGAATAACACACCAAGGTTGATATGTCATTAAACAAAGAAACCAAACCAAACCAAAATTTGCTCCCATGGTGTAAAATCTGTTGTCTCATCCCGATGAAAGATGCAAAGTACTTATTAGGAGAAATGAAATGAAAAAATGTAGATACAGTTTCTTTTGTTGTTGGAGCCTCGTTTGATACCGCTAATAATTTCATAGAATTAGTTGGAACTATTTAACGTAAAAAAATTTCCGTGTTTCCAAAAACATTGGGAACATGGAATTCATCATAAAAACAACACTAGGCTGAATGACAACAAAAATATTTCAAAAATGTTGCTTCCTTGTTATTCCAGTTATTACTTAGATTTACGATGAACAATAATATGAAAAAATATATATATAAAAGTAAAAAAAGAAAAAAAGCTGATTAATAAAAAGTGCAAGAATATTTTTCCCAAAAGGTCAGACTGGGGAAATAACGTAGGTAGGCACAAGTTGGTCGGAAGTGTCATCTTAGTCCGATCATAGGGTTAGAGTAAATCTTTTTTTTTTCTTTTCTCTTGGCCATTCTTTTCTAGCTTGACTTAGTATTTGGCATACTTTGTTGACCTTTTAACCTGACAGACGCGCCTATATAATGACTATTGGTTTTGTAACAAGAGTATCCTTTTCAAATAACAGTGGCCTCTGTCTGTTATTTAAAAATCACGTTCAGGGTCAATCACTTGTCAGCGTCCAGCAAAACTGTATTATTTTGTATTCTTATTTCTTTTTGTGACAAGCAATTATGAACAAAACGCCGCAGAAGCATCAGGTGTAAAATCATTTTCTTCTTCTTCTTCTTCTTCTTCTTCTTCTTCTTCTTCTTCGTCGTCGTCGTCGTCGTCAAGCCTGAAAAAATGCTCCAGGAGGTCAAGTCAACCCACGCTATTGTGTTTCACAGCAGTCTATCATCTATCCAAATCGATAAAATCGGCTCACCCAGTAAACTTATTAAATGACATTAGGCAAATCATTTCGGTCTAAGAAAGCTTTAGACTTAAATCTATGTTCAAATTTTGTCTAAAAACACACACACACACACACACACACACTTGTATTTACCCAGCCCCTCCGCACGACCTGGATGCAACACAAAGCTAATTTCTTAACAGATTTTAACAGGTTTGAATCCAGAGTTTTCCTCCTCCCAATACGGTTGCCATGCCATTGTTAAAGAACCTAGTTTTCCCAACTAATAAGCCATAACTTGAAGGAGAATAGCGGGATTCATACCTTTCCCAGGGATATAGTGCAATGTAAAATACACTCACGTGCAGGATTTGAACACGGGTCACTGTGCCCATTTCCTTCGACGATAACCGTTACACCACAAGAGATGTCTGTGTGTGTCTGTCTGTCTGTCTGTCTCTCTCTCTCTCTCTATATATATATATATATATATGTGTGTGTGTGTGTGTGTGTGTGTTAGAATATTAGAATACAATCAATCTATATATATGTAATTACCAACCTCTCGGCTTACCAGCATACAAGGTCAGTTTTTTAAGCAGAGTTTAATGACCCTTATATATATATATATATATATACATGAGGGTCATTTATATATATATATATATATATGTATGTATGTATGTATGTATGTATATATATACATGAGGGTTATATATATATATATATATATATATATATATAAATGGGCTACTGGTAATGATGCTTCTGCCCCGAAACCGTGCATAAACCCAGAGTCATCATCGGATAAAGGCTTTGTTGGAAGCAATGCTGTTGTACAAACATCAGTTATTAGATGATACCTATATAAGCCCCATCCAGAAAAAGCGCTATAGCTGAACATTTTCTCACTAGATGAGAAAACTTAATTCAGATTTCAGTCTTAATTTCTGTGCAGGTGTGGTCCATACAAATGTAAGAGGTATGTGGCATATCTAAAAACAGACAAAACAAAGGCGCGAGCAGTCATAAAATATCTGCAAAAGAAGATATGAGACCCAATGAAAATCCATAAGGCCCTGGTACAAATATTTACTGAGGACTCTCCTTTCTACGCAGCTGTGAAGAAGTGAGCAATGGAATTCAAACGGGACATGGACAGCTCAAAAGATGACGCTTGGTCATAGCGTCCAAAAACTTCAACCACTGATGAACAAGTTGATGTCACTCACTGTATAGTTTTGAATGACTGATGTCTCACTGGCCAACAAATAGTTACGTCGATTGGCATTAGTCCTGGTTAGGTCCACTGTTTTAACTGAGATCTTGGAAATGAGCAACCCGTCCGCATGATGGGTCCTCAGAATACTAACCCCAGAGTACAAGTTAGAAAGGGTTAACAATTCCAGGACACTTCTAACGCGCTTCTGGGTTAACTCTAAGAATTTCCACTGCAGATTAGTAACTGAAGATGAAAACTGGGTTCACCACTTTGAACCAGAATCAAAGACTCAAACAGTGGAAACACTCTAATTCTCAACCCCTGAATAAGTTCAAGTAGGCAGCTTCTGTTGGTAGGTGAGAGCTTCTGTTTTTGGCAATTCTAAAAGCATAATAAGGATAGACTACCTGGAAAAGAGGAAAGCTATTAATAGGCAGTACTGTGCATCATGATTAAAACTGAGGGAAGCAAACAAGATTAAATGCAAAAGAAAACTGAGGGCAGATATGCTTTTGCTCCAGGATAACGTGCCGTTCTATATGATTTCTTGTTTCCTAAACTCAAATCCCTCCTGCCTGGTTGCCATTTTGGAAACAATGTCGAGGTCATATATGCTGTGGACTAGTTTTTGGAGGACCAAGATGTCACCTTTTTCTGTGATAGGATTGCGATGCTTGTGCTTGTTGGACAAAGTGTGTTGGTATCAAAGGGAGACTATAAGGAAAAATTGTGAAAATCTGTCTTGTTTCTCTGACTCCATCTTAGTGAGGCTTAGAACTTTTTAAACGACCATACTTACTCACTGACTTCGGCACTCTGTAAACTAAATACAACGCCACCTAGCGACAGTTATTTAAAGATACGCTGTATTATCAGTTACTTGTAGTTATAATTATTTAGAAATGGTTATTATTAACAGATACTTGACATCATAATTACTTGAATAACAAAAAAAAAATGACTTCAGCATTAAATAACCCAACATGGGTTGACGTGCCATAAAACCAACCACCTGTTGCTTCAAGTGTTTTGTATCAAGTGACATTTTACTTCAGAGTGTCGGATTTATTAACTTTCTTTGGGGGGGGTCTTGAGCGACTACTATAGCATAGTACTTGACTAGCTCTAACTCATTTGAGTAATGAGTTCGCTGTTATACATCTAACAATTTTGACCTTGTGCCAAACTTACTGAATAACCACTAGATTGTTTACAAATGATTAAAATCAGTATTATTATAATTAGTTTGGCTTAGTATTTTTGTTTTATGGCATATCAACCTTCGTTGGTTATTTAATGCCAAAGTTATCCTTGTAGAAAGACAGTCATTGCCAGTTACTTAAAACTATGTTGGCCCACTTAGCGTAATAGTTTTCACCGTAGGAAATGGAATCGGTGGCCAGAATTCAAATCCTGGATGAAACTGTTTGCGTTTCAATTTGCGCAAATGCCCTCGGAAAAAAGCAGGAATCTACCTTTTTCTTCTCAGCTATGAGTAAATAGTGAGCAAAACTCAGTAGGCAACCACTCTAAGTGAAAGAAAACTCTAAATTCAAAACAATTGGACTCCGCTTTAAAAAAAACTTACCTTGTGACACATCTAGAGAAATCGGGTAAAATACATATGTGAAACTATGTAACTATGAAATCGGCATTAAATAACCCAACAAAGGTTGTAAAACCGATACGTCAATATCCCACCAGCTTGCTCAATATCATGTTGATAGGTTGGATCCAACTACTGATGCAGTTTTTTCTCCACACACTGCTTGAGAGACGGGAAAATAGGACCCGTCTGATCAAGTGACCCAGCACTAATATTGTACTGTCCAATGGTGATGTTTCTTTGGTCCTGGTGAGGAGCAGAAACCGATGTGGTTTGATCCATAATGGTAGACTATTACGAAACCCCATAGAATTTGATGTACTCTTGGGTTTGGGGGGCGTCATTTGAAGCAATGTCCTCCTTCATTAAAAGGTTAGTATTCTTGTCAGTCACTGTCAGTTTCCGTTCTTACATCTAAAATGGACATTTGCAATCTTTCTTAATTCCTTTGTTCTTTGATAGTAAGTTGTAAAGTTAGTAAAGTTGTCGACCTTAGTCGAGGGTGACCCGAAGGCTCCCTTTTCAATAGTTACTACACCGAGGTGTAGGGGAGGGCACAACTCCTTTCCCTGGATTGCTCCACTTTACCTTTGACACATACCTTATATTGCTGAGTGTTAAGCAAGGAGGTATCAAGTACCGTTTTAAAAGTCTTTGGTATGACGCGACCTGGAATTGAACCCAGATCTCCCGGACCATTGGCGAACACTCTACCCACTAGGTCAATGAGCCGTTCCTCTTCCTACTCGTACACCTCCCGTCGTCTCTCGTTGCTCCTCGCACACTCTTTGATAGTATTCAAGGATTATTGTAGCGTTTCTTTCTTTCTTTCTTTCTTTCTTAAAGGTTAGTGATTTCATTCAATTATTTTTTTGTCAATTTATTTCTTCGCTCAATCTCTTTTTTCAATGATTTTCATGTTTTCCTTTTGTCAGTCACCGTCAGTTTCCGTTCTTACATTTAAAATGGGCACCTGCAATTTTCCCGTGCCACAAAAATTTGTTTAGAAGTGAAAACAGTTTAAATCGGCGAATTCATTTTGAAAAGTTTCTATTTCTTTGTTTGATGGCATATCAACCTTGGTGAGTTATTTAATGTCCTAGCCATCCTTGCAGAAGGACGGCAGCAATATTATTTAATCTGTAGCTGGGGGAATAAGAAGGTTCATACTTTGCCCAAGGGTATTACTCCGAAAGTGAGTGCAATGAGTCGATTGAAGTTCAAACTTGCTTACTACGATCTCCCAATCCAGCACGTGAGCCTGTACGTGGGCTTCAGAATACACCGACTGAATCTCTGTAGACGGGGTAAGACTCTCCCAACGTTGTCCGGTTGTCTTGGGGTTGCAGAATATACCGACTGCATGTCTATAGAGTGGTAAGACTTTCCCAACGCTGCCCAGTCGGACTGGGCTCCAGAATATATCGACTGCATCTCTGCAGACGGGGTAAGACTCTCCCAACGTAGCCCAGTCGGCTGGGGTTGCAGAATACAACGATTGCATTTCTGCAGAAGGGTAAGACTCTCCCAACGTAGAACAGTCGGCTGGGTTGTAGAATACACCGACTGTATCTCTGTAGAATGCTGAGACCCTCACCAGCGAGTGACCTGGATATGATCCTAAGCAATCTGATGGTGAGGCGACAGTAAAGTTAGAAGTTTGGGGAATGTGGAGTATCCCTTCATTGCCATCGCTCCCAAATCCTCTCTGGCCCGGAGTGGTAGCACCTGAAATGGTCCTATCTATGGGTCAAATACAATTTTTTACATTAAAGCTGAGTAAAAACAAATGACTTATGCTAAATTGAATTGTTAGAAATAGAACTGTTAGAGGTGCCCGTGGTGTAATGGACACGGTGACACGAGTTCAAATCCTGGCCGAGGCTGATTGCATTTCACATAGCGCTAATACCCTTGGGAAAGGTATGAATTCAATTATTCTCCTTCCAGCTATGGGTAAATAGTAGGGCAGACTAGGTTCTTCAGTCTTGGTAAGGCACAACTAGTCCAGGAGAAGGAAAACTCTGAATTCAAACCTGTTAAACTCCGCTTAAAAATTGACCTTGTGTCATATCCTGCTCGAGCGGAGGGGTTGGTAATACCCTTGGGCAAAGTATGAACCTTCTTATTCCCCCAGCTACAGATTAAATAATATTGCTGCCGTCCTTCTGCAAGGATGGCTAGGACATTAAATAACTCACCAAGGTTGATATGCCATCAAACAAAGAAATAGAAACTTTTCAAAATGAATTCGCCGATTTAAACTGTTTTCACTTCTAAACAAATTTTTGTGGCACGGGAAAATTGCAGGTGCCCATTTTAAATGTAAGAACGGAAACTGACGGTGACTGACAAAAGGAAAACATGAAAATCATTGAAAAAAGAGATTGAGCGAAGAAATAAATTGACAAAAAAATAATTGAATGAAATCACTAACCTTTAAGAAAGAAAGAAAGAAAGAAAGAAAGAAAGAAAGAAAGAAACGCTACAATAATCATTGAATACTATCAAAGAACAAAGGAATAAAGAAAGAAGTTCTCTTTAATAACTAACAGTTCAGAAAGAAAGAAAGAAAGAATATTCCAATATATTAGAAAGTAAAAATGAATAAAGAAAGAAAGAAATTTTGATGTCTGACAGTAACCAGGGCTTTCTACGTGACTTGACCGGAAGTTGAAAATTACCAAATCTTTTGCTTGCTGAAGCACACAGATTTACAAATTTACTTATAAATTTGTTTATCGTACCTGCTTTTAAGAATTGGTCACCCATCTAAGAACTAGGAAGGCTGTAGACTCGTTCCTTACCTTTGTGGATCAAACAAGAACAGGGGCTTTTAATGTGACTTGACACTAAGTTAAATTTTACAAGTATGTTCCAACAAAAGCAAATTTGTATTCTTATGGCGATAGATCACTAGTGAATATGCCAATCTGATTTTTCAAATTGTCTTCTTTCTCATACGATCGTATTTAATTCCTAACTTTTCTCACACACACACACACACACACACATATATATATATATATATATATATATATATATATATATATATAGGTATTATTCGGTCAAGTTAAACCAGAGTTTGGAGTAATTCCCTCAGGACAAAAAAAAATCATTCAAGAGCCGAACATTTAAATTTTCCTGGTAGAGAGCTCAATGTAATTTATTACAGAGCAATATTTCTTTAAGAAAAAAGCCAAAGACCGGTTAATTTAGGATTATAAATTTATTTCCATCCTGTTTTTCAGTTTCTGGTGTGAACCAAAAACATATCCAGAAAATTCGTTGGGGGAGTCTTACTGCGCTCCTGAGAAGCAGTCGGTGTATTCTGCAGCTCTAGTTGACTGGGCCAGTGTGTGTGTGTGTGTATGCTGGATTGTGACATCGTACCACGCAAGTTTGAACTCTAGTTGTGTTATTATGTTCACTTTCGGAATAAGATCCTTTGGAAAATAATGAATCCCCGTATTCCGAAGCTATAAGTTAATTATTATCACTGTTGTTCTTCTGTAAGGATGGCTTTGGCATTAAATAACCCACGAAGAATGATATTTCATTAAAAATAAAGTAACCAAAGGTATATATATATATATATATATATATATATATACCTTTGGTTACTTCAATTTTTTTTTTTTATTTATCCAAAATGATCTGAAGAAGTCCTGTTACTTTTTTCGTGTTTTTGAAAACCTCAAAAATGCATAACAGGATTGAAATAAATTTATAATCCTATGTGACCGGTTTCGTTGTTTTTCTTAAAGTATATATATATATATATATATGGAAATCAGACCTGACTGATAAAATGAAACGCAGTTTCTTCCAGGCAGTGGTCATATCGATACTGCTGTATGGATGCACTACTTGGACGCTAACTAAACGGATGGAGAAGAAGCTAGACGGCAAATACACAAGAATGCTGCGAGCAATATTGAACAAGTACTGACGGGAACACCCCACGAGCCACGAATTATACGGCCACCTGCCTCCCATCACGAAAACTATCCATGTATGACGAACCAGACATGCTGGACACTGCTGGAGAAGCAGGGACGAACTCATGAGGGATGTACTTCTATGGACCCCCTCACCTGGCCGGGCAAAAGCAGGACGACCAGCTCGAACATACATTCAGCAGCTATGTGAGGATACGGGATGTAGCCCTGAAGAATTGTCAGAGGCGATGAACGATAGGGAGAAGTGGCGAGAGAGGGTCAGGGATATCCGTGCTAGCGGCATGACATGATGATGATGATATATATATATATATATATATAATAAAATATATTGAATGAATCAAATACATAAACTCTACAAATTAAAAGAATATTTCCGTATTCTAAAACTTCATTATAAACAATAAGCTTAGCGACCTGACATATATTAAATGTTGAATTGCACAACTTCAATTTTTGCATTATATATAACAATAATAATGAATAAATATATATTTGATACATATATTTAATGCTATTGAATATAAACTGCGACCCCTGGGTTTCATTGAGTTTTTTTACAAAACAACAATCATCAGGCAGTTAACAATATATATATCTAATATATATTTATTTATTTATTATTATTATTATTATTATTATTATTATTATATAATAGCTCTATCCCAGATATTGAGCACTCTCTATATTATATTGCACTTGGTTCGCCACAAACTCACGAAATGATTTAATGACAACCAACATTGTTATGATATTATATATATATATATATATATATATATATATATATATATATATATATATATGTGTGTGTGTGTGTGTGTGTGTGTGTGTGTGTGTGTGTGTTAAAATAACTTATTGGATTTATCCAATAGAAAATCTTGAGGTGGTGTTGATTTTTAGAGAATGTCCCTGAATTTCAACATATCTATCTGCATCAATATGACACCTGGTCGTATAATTTTAATGTATTCATATTAACATTTTAAATCTACTTAAATTTTATGGGAAAAAACACTTGTCATTTAAAATTCAAATGCTGCTTTCATATATATATATATATATATATACGTAAGTTTCCAGACTTTTTTTGTACAGGCATTTAAAATTGTCGTAGACTCTTGAAAATTCACTATGTTATTTTTATACATCTTATGAGATGACTGACCGGTTTTTATGATTTCAGCTTCAAATGAACAGCTACAGCAGGAATTGGAATACACTCTACTAAAGCCTCATTGTCACTGCTGGTGAATTTCAAAAATGCAATCTGGACGTGAGGACACTTTAGAAGAACGATATGCAATAAAATTCTGTTTTAAACTTGGAAAAAATGCAACAGAAACGTGCGGAATGCTTCAGACTGCTTTTCGACCAACTTGCATGAATCGAGCATCAGTCTTTGAGTGGCATAAGAGATTCAAGGAAGGCAGGGAGTCTGTGAGGGATGGGAGGCGTGAGAGGAGTGAGGAAGTCAATACACCAGAGTTGATTGGCCAAAGGGTTAGGGTTAGGGTTACTATGTTGAGGTTTTAAGGGGGTTCAGGAAGATTTCCCTCGGAAGAGACCAGCACACAAATTGGATCAGTGGCATTTCTACCAGGACAATGCACCAGTCCACAACTCTATCCTTGTCACAGACTATTTGACCAAGATGGGCATCAAGACAGTTACTCACCCTCCATATAGTCCAGACGTTGGTCCCTGTGACTTTTGGTTATTTCCTAAGTACAGAGGCTGTTGTTATGAGACAATTGAGAAGATGAAAGAGGCTGTGACGAAGGTCATTGACACGCTTACACAAGAGGACTTCCATGGGGCCTTCCAGAAGTTGTTGGAACGGTACAACAAGTGCATTGCAGCCGGAAGAAAATACTTCGAATGGGACTAGAGTTTCATGTGGGTACTATCAATAAAAGTGCCCATACGAAAAAAGTCTAGAAACTTATTTAATGATCCTCGTATATATATATATATATATATACTCATTTGTGTGTATGTGCATGTTCGTGTGTGTGCGCGCATGTGTGGTATACAGGTTTTGTTTGCTTTTTTGATTGGTGTCATATCAACCTTTGTGGCTTATTTAAAGTCAAAGTCATCCTTGTGGAAGGAGAGTAGCAGTACTTTTTACTATTTTGTTCATAACTAGATGGATAAGGCGATTTGTACCTTTCCCAAAGGATATATATATATATATATATATATATATATATATATATATATATATATATATTATTCCTGGATAAGTTAGGTTTGATTTGGGCTTATGACGTATCAAACATTGAACGTTATTTCATGCCAACCCCTGTTTATACATATATGTATATATTAAATATAAAATCTGTAAACACATTTTTATAGATAACACTTTTAACCGAGCTCGTTTCAATTCATGCACACTGGTATACAAATACTGCTGTCAAACACTAATAATTCAATTCAACTTTGCACACAGTTAAATGGTTCCAAGTATCGTTATGTATTACTATCAATTCAATTAACCATCAGTCATTTGTTAAATGATAAGTTTAATTTTTAACAAGTCAGTTTAGTAAAAGAACTCAGTTTAAATGTCAAACAGCTCTATATTGACCCGTGGATTGGACCCTATCAGGAGTTAGCACTCCAGACCATAGTTGACCTGGAACCAATGGCAAAAAAGGGGACTACACATTCCCCAGAGTTCCAGGACTGGAGCGTCGCCTTCAGATGGTTTGATGTTATATCTACGACATTCATTAGAGGGTCTTACACCTCTGTATAGATGCAGTCGCTGTTTCTACTGCCCAAACCGACTGAGCATTGGATATGTGTTATTTCTTAATTACTTACATTGTAAAAGTGTAGAAAATGTTCATTATTCCATTCAAACTTTGATTTTGTTCGCTGAATAATGATATTTAAAAATCAACTTATTTTCTATGTAAAAACGGCCAAATTTACCTCAGACCTGAATAAAACAGCATATAAATCAAAACATACATGAATTTATAAAGTCATACAAAAATGTTGCGAAGTTTTTCAAAATTTATGACTGCAATTCAAATTTCATTATGCATCAACTCCTGAATATTGTCTTCTTTCATGTTCAGCACCAAAATCTTTATTACTAAGTGTCATACATGTTATATATTGATCTCTGACCGAGCCGACAATCAGAGATTTCTCTGCACAGGACTCGCCAGTGTAAATTAGGGGAAGAAGTTACGTAGTTGAGCGGAAATGTGTGGTCCTAGTGAAATATATATGCCGATGTCTACGTGAGTACGGAGTCTTGGAGAGTATTGCAACGGTCAGTCGAGTCTTGGAAGCCCAAAGTGGCCGCAGAGGGCCAAGAGTTCACAGGTGGCTCCGGGTTGAGTACGCCTCGTCGGGAAAGAGAAGACGTAAAGCTTTGAAGATAACACAGCGTGGTATGGTCAAGAGAAGAATATTGTTGGTTGGTTTCTTTGTTTAATGGCATATCAACCTTTGTAGGTTATTTAATGCCAAAGCCATTCTCCTAGAAGAACAGTAGTGTTACTATTTAACCCATAGCTTGAGGGATAAGGAGGTTCATACCTTGCCCATGGGTATTTGCCCGAAAGAGAACGTAATAGCGCGACTGGTGTACGAACTTGCTTACTACGATTCCGCAGTCCATCGCTTTAACCATTACACCACGAGGACACCCCACCAATATGGGTGAATATGGCAGTTTGTCTTCGCCAACCTGTCTCTGTCTCTCACATACTTTTGGCTCCTTTCGAAAGAATAAAGAGACGTATATATTTTTGTTAAAGAAGGTTTCATTCCTTAATTCCTTATAGCTACAGAACACACGAACTCTTCGACCAGAATAAAGAAGAAGAAAAATTGTCATTAATGAAGACGGTTATAGGTGAGTATTCTGAAATTCGTTTTTGCGTTTTTCCCTCTGTCCTGTCGACTGCAGAGGGTTAAGACAATTCCCCCACATCGAAAAGAGTGTCCTATTTATAAGACTAAATTCCATCTAACGGTGAGTGACCATTCCAGGAAGTTTAAAGAATGTAGGGTACCCTCCATTCGAAGGTCCACTCTGACCTGGGGTGTAAGTACCTCTTAGGGTCCAGTCTAAGGGTTAAATAGAACTGTTTGATGATTTAGTGTACTTGAAACCATTTAAAGTGTGTGCAAACAAATGATTAGTATGAAACTAAATTATTAGTATTCGATAGCAATACTTGAAACCATTTAACTGTGAGCAGTCAACTTATAATCGACTTAAAGGATGACTGCTATAGGGCCGATAAATCAAAAGTCGACTTATACACGTGACATCTCTTAACCATCTCCACGCCGTAAATCAAGGGCCAACCTATGATCGACTTATATGATGACTGCTGTGGGGCCTTTAAATTAAAGGTCGACTTATACACGTGACTTCTCATAAGCATTTCTTCGCCGTAAATAAAGCGTCTACCAATAATCGAGTGACATGAAGAATGCTGTGGGGCCTATAAATCAAGATTCGACTCATACACGAGATTATTTTTTGGTTTTCTCCACAGGCGATTAATATCCGATATTTGAATGCAGCCATCTCAACGTAGAAATGTCAATAAGAAAGTCATCGCCGCCTTAAAGGTCACCAGAGAAATCTCTGGATTGTAAACTCAGCCTTTCTTTTTTCGACTGGCATTTTTATTGTAGACCAAACATCGTTTATGTTTTAAGAATGATAATTTTAATAACGGCAAAAAAAGATAAGAGCGGAAGTAAGTGGGAAATCTGTCGGCATCGACTTAAAAATATATTTCTTGAAGATAAAAATTGTCTTGGGTCAGCTGACCTAGCCTGATTAGATTATCTCACCTACGTAGAAACCTCTGGCATTGTTCTTAGATTTAACCCCGACCAGGACGTTTGCTTCGTTACTGATTAGGTACGAATCACTGAAGCCTTTAAATGTGTTAAGCACTTCGAAAGATGGTTTTAGTGTTTCCCGTCAGAAGATATCGAAGGATTTTGCCCTTGTTTTAAAAGTACTCAGTTATCGGCCTTCAAGATTTTCTCTGATACTAAGAATAAAATTTATTTTCTATTTCAGGAAAAGACGGAGATTAAGACGTAATATTTTCTTGTTGTTTAAAAAAGTAAACATTTGTACTTGAATAAAAAAAAAACAACCCACGTAGATGCCCAAGCGGTTAAGACGGTGAATAGATAATTCTCTGAACGGAGTTCAAACCCCAGTTTAACTTCGCTTTTTACTAATTCCCATTTAGAAATATTTGAATCAATTTCTCCTGACCCACCAGATATATAAGATGACTGGCACAGGTTGTATTGGGTTACATGGTACCAGTAGAAACAAAACACACTCTGTCTTGATATTTTCCCAATGAGATTTTAACAACTTTTGTCTTGTCTTGTCTGTTTTGGGATTTGTTTTTTTTAGTGTTTGTTTTTATTGCTATTTTGCTTTGTTATTTTTTGACTGGTTGGATTTTTTTTTAAATTATTTTTTTGTTTAATTTTAATTTTTGTTTTTTTGTTTTTGTTGCTGTTTTAGTTTGTTGGGTGGGTTGGGGGGTCTTCTTTTGGTTTGTTTGTTTGCTTGGCTTGTTGGGGGGGGGTGTTTGTTTTTATGTTTATTTTTGAGTTTTGTTTTTCGTTTTCGTTGCTGTTTTCTTTTGTTCTGTCTTTGTGGGTGGGGGTACCGTTTGTTTGTTTGTTTGTTTGTTTGTTTATTTGTTTGTTTGTTTTTATTTATTTATTTATTTATTTATGACGCCGACTACGCCGATGACATAGCGTTACTGGCGAATACGCCTAACCAAACCGAGACACTACAGCATAGTTTGGAACGAGCCGCCGCAGGCATTGGCCTCGATGTCAATGCACACAAAACTGAATATATGTATTACAACCAAACAGGCGACATTACCGCACTAGACGGAGCCTCTCTGAAACTAATAGACAAATTCACCTACCTAGGAAGTAGCGTCTCATCAACCGAAAAAGACATCGGCACACGACTAACGAAAGCATGGACAGCTATCGCTAGGCTCTCGATCATATGGAAATCAGACCTGACCGATAAAATGAAACGCAGTTTCTTCCAGGCAGCGGTCGTATCGATACTGCTATATGGATGCAGTACTAACTAAACGGCTGAAGAAGAAACTAGACGGCAATTACACAAGAATGTTGAGAGCAATATTGAACAAATCCTGGCGACAACACCCCACAAGACACCAACTATACGGCCACTTGCCTCCCATCACGAAAACTATACAAGTTAGACGAACCAGACACGCAGGACACTGCTGGAGAAGCAAGGACGAACTCATCAGTGATGTACTCCAATGGACCCTCGCATATGGCCAAGCAAAAGCAGGACGACCAGCTTGAACATACATACAGCAGCTATGTGAGGATACGGGATGTAACCCTGAAGACCTGCCAAAAGCGATAAATGATAGGGAGAAGTGGCGAGAGAGGGTCAGTGATATCAGTGCTGGCGGCACGACATCATCATGATGATGATGATGATTCATTTGTGGGTTTGCTTTTAGTTTGTTTGTTTTTTTTTGCTGTTGTTTTATTGGGGTTTTTTTCTTTTTCTTTGGGATCCCTTTCGTTAGTCATTTTGTTGCTGTCTTTTTTTTTTTTTTTGCTTTTTGATTGTTTTTATTTTGTTTTTATTTTTGTTTCTATTTTTTTACTTTTTATTTGTTTTTAAGTGCTTTGTCTTTTTTTCTCTTGATGGCTAAGTTTTTTTGTTTTTTGTTTGTTGTCGTTGTTGATATTGTTATTATTGTTGTTTGTGCGTGCGTGCGTGCGTGCGTGTGTGTGTGTGTGTGAGTGTGTGTGTGTGTGTGTTTTGATTTTTCGTCTTAGTCTTTGGTAATCACACGACTGAACCGTCTGAGTTGGATCAGACATAAATCCATGACATTGCCTTTTAGTTTTGTAAAGATAATCCATACTGTATGTTCGATAAGAAGTCATGGCATGTGAATTGGAGAGAATATGAGCATTGCCAAATAACACCATTACCTTGTCAGATGCCACGAAAGGGAATAATTTGGCAGAACATCCCGACGGCCTAATTGGTTACGGGACACGTCCACGTCCAAAAATCAAATTTAATTGGCTGATCAATATTTATTAACTTTATATTAGTACAACACAAGGCCAGACAGGCGCAAATTGAGAGTTAGAAGGTTTGTGTTGCGTCAATCTTTCAAACTAGAAGAACCTTACAGCTTTGAAAATCAACATTTGAAATCCTAACATTCATCTAGTTTTAGACAGACTTCTGGATTAACAAAATTCCAAATTCTGTATGGTTGTTTCGATTTACTAAGCTTAGCTTAGTTTGGCACCGGTGGGGGGGGGAAGTATGGTGCACCTAGTGAGAATCGAACTCACTAAAAATGCTCACTTAGTCTCGTTTGTAAACAATTAAACGACGTGAGATGTCCAAATTGTCATTCATTAATTTATTTTCGTTGGTTCAAGGTCAAAAGTATAGAGCAACAAAAATTTGATCATTCCTAACGTCCAAATATAAGGAGAATCATCAATCTTCACCCCTACTTTTGTTGTAAATTTCTCGCCTTATCCACCGGTAAATACGGTATTACCAGGTTCATATATATATATATATATGTATATATAGGCATTTACCAACCGCTCTACACGAACAGGATGTGATTCAAGGCCAATTTTTAAGCGTAGTTTTTAAAAGGTTTGAATTCAGAGTTTTCCTTCTCTTAAACTGGTTGGCATACTAAGGTAAAAGAGACAGGCTACCCTACTATTTACTCTTAGCTGGAGGGAGAATAGTTCTGATGCATACTCTTCTTGAAGGTATTAGGGCTACATGAAATGGAAACAGACTCGTTCAGGAACTGAACTCAGGTCGCTGTACCTATTTCCAACGATGATAACTAGTTTCACACGCACACACACACGTGTGTGTATATGCATGTGTGTGTGTGTGTGTGTGTGGTCAATTACTAAGTTTTTTTTTTAACTTAAATGTAACACAAGGCCATATAAAAGAGGCACCCAATGAGATTCGAACTCATTCGTGTAGGTTTGTCAGTCGCCCGTGTGTGTATACGTGTGTGTGTGTGTGTGTGTGTGTGTGTGTGTGTTTATCTAAGTTAATGCATACGTCATATGAGCCATACACTTTTGGATTTTGGGTCTCTTTTCTTGACAAAACAAGCAAATCCAATAATCAGCAGCCCAGTCGGCTGGGTCAGTGCTGTAAAATACACCGACTGCTTCTCTGCAGAGAGGTAATATTCCACCCACCCCTCACAACGAGTGTCCTGCATATGACACTAAACAATCAGATAGTTAGGTTCTAGTAATGTTGGAGCTTTGAGAAATACAGAGTACCTCTTTATTGCGATCACTCCCAGGTACACTCTGGCCAGAATTGGTAGCACCTGATAGGGTCCTATCTATGGGTCGAATAGAACTGTTTCACATTTAAACGGAGTGCAAACAAGTGAGTTATGCTGAATTGAATTGTTAGAAATAGAACTGTTTGATCATTTAACTACGGATCAACAAAATGTGTTTACAATTCATATATTCAATATTTATATTAATACAAAATTTAGCATTAAATAACCAGCAATATTTGATATACCATAAAACCAAACCAAACTTAACTTTGCCCAGTCGGCTGGGGCTGTAGAATACACCAACTGCTTCTCTGCAGAGGGGTAAGATTCCCCACCAATGAATGTCCAGGATATGAATCTAAACAATCTGATGGTGAGGTTCCAGTAATGCTGGAGCTTTGAGGAATGCAGAGTACCTCTTCATTGCCATCGCTCCTAGGCCCACTCAGGCCCTGAGAGGTAGCACCTGATAAGGGTCCTATCCATGGGTTGAATAGAAATAAACTACATATGCTAAACTGAATTGTTTGAATTAGAACTGTTTGAATAAACTGAATAGTTTGAAATAGAAATGTTTTTGACGATTAAACTGTGTACTCATGCTAAACTGAATTGTTTGAAATAGAAGAGTTTTTGACTTTGAAACTGTACTTACGTTAAACGGAATTTTTTAAAATAGATGTTTAACTGTGTTATGACAAAATCTATACTTATACTAAACTGAATTGGCTAAATTAGAACTGTTTGAATAAACTGAATAGCTTGAAATAGAAATGTTTTGAATAATTAAACTGTGTACTTACGCTAAACTGAATTGTTTGAAATAGAACTGACTATTTGTATAAAAATGGTTTGGTATTAAATAACCTTCAAAGGTTGATATGCCATGAAGCCCGAACAACCTACCAACCAATTAATACAAACTAAAACTAATAATTAGTGGTGAGATTGATGCTTTTATTTAATGAATCAAGAATTCTAATTAGCAATTTATACTTATCTTAGTTATATCCATATTTACCCAACCTCTCCGCTCGGGCAGGATATGGCACAAGGTAAATTTTTAAGCGGAGTTTAACAGGTTTGAATTTAGAGTTTTCCTTCTCCTAGACTAGTTGCCTCACCAAAACTGAAGAACCTAGTATGCCCTACTATCTACCCATACCTGGAGGGAGAATAATTGGATTCATACCTTTCCCAGGGGTATTAGTGCTATGTGAAATGCAATCAGCCTCGTCCAGGATTTGAACTCGTATCGCCGTGTCCATTACCCTACGACGATAACCATTACACCACGGGCACTTCCATCGTTATATCAAGAACCTGGATGATTAAAAAGTCAACACTAAATTATCATCAATTTGTAAAATGAACTTGAATTGCTTTGTTTTCTTAATTAATCAATCAATCAATCAAGTTTATAACTATAATTTTAAAAAATATTACTCCATTGAAGAGGCTTAGAAAACGTTGACTGTGACCCCTGTAGAGAGGTAAGACTACCTCAGCTAAAAAAGGGTGTCCTGTGTATGACACAAAATTGCATCTGAGAATGAGTTTCCAGTTCTGGAGATCTGAAGAGTGTAGAGTAACACTTCATTGGCATTACTCCCAGGTCCGTTCTGACTCAGAGTGGAAGTAACTTTTAGGATTCCATCTAATGGTCAAATGGATCCGTTTGTTAACAATTTGTATTCGATAGAAATACCTGATATAATATAAAACTACATTAGGATGTTTATATAAGCATAAAATATACGTATTTCTCTAATTTCAATGAATAAAAAACACCAGAGAGGTTGACATGCCTTTAAAATCAATCAACCATTGAATCTAATAAAATATCACCATGATATTTTGTTATGTAAGGGTTACATAAATACAGTCATAACTTTCATAATATGTAGAGGTTTAGAGACATGCATTTTTCTTGATGCCTTCTGTCTCTGCCCTCTTCAAAAAAAATGAGGGCCTAGATTCATTCCCTAGTGTCTGCAGCTAGATCCAAACACCTGTGTTTTCTTTTTATTGTTTTTTTTTTTTAAGCTGGCATTAAAGAAGCGGTCTCGTGATGTATTCCGTATCACGTGAGGGTACGGATTCTTTTTACATTAAATAAACGACCTTCGTGGGGTGGAAAGTAAACATCTTAACATGGTGAAGCTTTGGTACACCTGACAGGTGAGTTAACCAATCAGTCGGAATAATTACATGCCAGCATAATAGTTGATAAAATCAACTACAACTCCAAAGCCTTTGCTCTTAAAAACGGTTGCAACTGAAAAGTGGGTATGGCCATTTTTTTTTCTCTTTAAATAACAAATCGGAATTTTTTTTATAAAAACAGTTAATAAAGATAAGAAGATTTGGATTCCTCTTCATAAAGGGCCTCCTCTTTTGCAAAGAAGAAAATATTTTCGGGCTGCATTGGTGGATCTATCACTTTGAATGTATTAACTTTTTTTTCAATTTAGCAATACGTGAATGACTTAGTGGGACTATCTTTTGAGAAACGGAAATGATAGCTTGTACACTCAGGGAAATTCATGAAATAAGCCGAAGAATGTCTTCTGATGATAAAAAAATATGTCGATTTATCCACATTCACTATCTTTGAAAAGCCGATTTCTTCTCAGCGATCGACAAAACGTTTTGAAATCATTATTTACTCGAATACACACACACACACACACACACACATATATATATATATATATATATATATATATATATACATATATATATATGTATATATGTATTTCGTCCTCCATTAACTCACCAAGTGAGTTAGTGGGAATCATAAATCTTAACAATACATATATATATATATATATGTGTGTGTGTGTGTGTGTGTATCTTGTTGAGATTTATGGTTCTCACTAGCTCACTTGGTGAGTTAATGGAGAACCAAATATTGCAGTATTATGAGATAGCGCTCAATATCAATGAAAGAGCCTTTATACACACACACACACACACACACAATCACACACACACGCATATATATATATATATATATATATATATATATATATATATATATATATATATATATATATATATATATATTACATGGTAATGTCTATGACTCCTGGTTTCATGCTTTGTGCATTCGTCAGACAGAGTGAAGGGTTTTAAGAAATATACCAATTAGTATGGTTATTTTTTTTTTTTGTTTGAAGGCGGATTTTGTTTGTGTATATGTGTGCCTAAGTTTATGTGCTTTTGAATGTTAGTATGAGGTTTGCAAAATTTGACCTTTACACGATTATATATATATATATATATATATATATATATATATATATATATATATATATATATATATATATATATATATATATAGTCGTGTAAAGGACAAATTTTGAAGGCCTCATTTTCAGGCAAACATTTTAGCATTCGGCTATATGAGTGAGTAAACATCTTGTGGTGTAATGATTAGCAAGCTAGTCTTGCTGAGTAATGAGATCGATCCTAATTAGGTCCCCCAAAATCTAAGGTATGCTTATTTGGGGGAAGGGCTTCCCTGATATGATGATGATTACTTTTTCATACCACATAATCTACTTGTTATGATTTACTAAGTGGTCACCCTCTATATTATTGAACAGGCTCATCACTGCTTAACTTCGGCAATCTGACGAATACAGATGAACACAGACAAATTATTGATATTTATTAAACATACGTATTAAAGAAAAACTGAGTGCAAAGAATTAGAAAAAATTTCTAAGTGAGGAAGGCTTGCCTGCATAGAAAATCAGCATTCATAATCCTGACTTTCGACCTAGGATTGAACCCTGATTGCTGACACAAGTGAGACATGTGCGAATAGGAAGATCTGCTTGAATGAAATATGTAACTGAGAAGACCTGCTCGCCAAAATAAAATCAGTATTTGTAATCCTGCTTTTAGACCTAGGATCGAACCCTGATTACTGTCACGGGTGAGAAATACGCAACTGGTAAGGCCAGGTCGAATAAGATATACGCATCTAGAAAGATGTGAACTGCCATGAAAATCAGCATTGATAATCCTATCTTTAGATCAAGGAACGAACACTGATTACTTGTACGAAAGGAAATATGCGACGAGGAAAGTCTGTCCGATTAAGATATGCGCAACTTGGTAGTGCTGCTCGCCAAGAAAATCAGCGTTCTTAATCCTAATTTTAAACCTCGGATCGAACCCTGATTACTGATACGAGTGGGAAATACGCAACTGGGAAATCATGCCTAAGTGATACATACGCAACTGGGAAGACCTGCCCTACATGAAAATCAGCATTCGTAATCCTTGGTGAGGCAACTAGTCTAGGAGAAGGAAAACTCTGAATTCAAATCTGTTAAACTCCGCTTTAAAAATTGACCTTGTGTCATATCATGCCCGAGCGAAGGGGTTGGTAAATAGGACCCTACTTTGGTGCAAAACCAGAAGTATAGAGTAATCAGTGAGAATCGAACTTGCTTGCTATAGTTTATTAGCCGAGCACACAAACTATTACATCACTAGAGATTGATCGGTTGAGTTTTATGGCATATCAACCTTTGTAAGTTATTTAATGCCAAATCCATTTTTATGTAAATAATCAGTTCTATTTCAAACAATTCAGTTTAGCATGATTACACAGTTTAATTGTCAAAAACATTTCTATTTCAAACTATTCAGTTTATTCAAACAGTTCTAATTCAGCTAATTCAGTTTAGCGTAAGTAGAGATTTTGTTTACTCCCAGTTAAATGTCAAAACAGTTCTATGTATAACAATTCAGTTTAGTGTAAGTACAGTTTCAATGTCAAAAACGGTTCAATTTCAAACAATTCAGTTTAGCATAAGCACGCAGTTTAAATGTAAGTACAGTTTAATTATCAAAACCTTTTCTATTTCAAGCTATTCAGTTTAGTCAAACAGTTCAGTTTTGTATAAGTATGCCGTTAGTTCCATTTAATCCATAGATAGGGCCAGAGTGGACGTGGGAGCGATAGGATAAAGGGGTACTCTGCATTCCCTAAGCTCCAGCATCACTGGAACCTCACTATCAGATTGTTTAGTGTCATATATAGGACACTCATTGGGGGGGGTCTTACCCCTCTGCAGAGGTACAGTCCGTGCATTCTACAGCTCCAGTCGACTGGGCAACATCACTAGAGAGGATCAAATATTCAACATTATATTGTAACATCTATCAAAGGAGTACACAGGGTGTAGTGGCTAACGTACTCGAGTGTAATATCGTTATTAGCGAGTTCAAACTCCAGTCAATCTATTACTTCTTTTTCCCCGGCTTAAGATAAAATAACACCACTATTATTTTTTTACTTTTTTTTGTTTGTTTTGTTTTGTTTTGTTTTTTGTCTAGTCGGATGGGGCTGTAGAATACGCTGACTGAATCTCTGCAGAGGGGTAAGATTCCCCACCAACGAGAGTCCTAGATATGACACTAAACAATCTGATGGTGAGGCCTCACTAATGCCGGAGCTTTGGGGAATGCAAAGTACCCCTTTATGGCCATCACTCCCAGGTCCACTCTGGTCCGGTGTGATAGCACCTGATAGGGCCCTATCTATGAGTCAAATAGAACTAAACTGTGTAATTACGCTAAGCTGAATTGTTTGAAAATAACTGTTTTTATATTTAACTGTATTTAAACTGCATACGTATGCTAAACTGAATTGTTTGAAATGAAACAGTTTTTGACATTTAACTGCGTGTAAAAAATATACTAAACTGAATTGTTTGAAACTTTTATGAAAATGACTTAATTCGACGTTAAATGACCTGAAAAGAGTTGATTCCTCGTAAAACAAACCAACCAACCATTGTTTTTTTACAAGGATGGCTTTGGCATTAACCTACGAAGGTTGATATGCCATTAAATAAACCAAACAAAACTCCTGATGTGTCATTAAGCAAAGAAATCTAACCAAACCAAATTAATATCCACTGGTGAAAAAAAGGATTTGCAAATTTGTTTTCAGTTTTAACTATTTATAGATTACTTTATTTTGGATGGGAATAACCCACCCCAAAATATCAGAAAATATCCTGAAAGGAAACGTCTCGATCAGAATAATAACGATTCGATAGCCCCGAAAAAAAACCAAATTCATCATATGTGACCTTTTTTGGGAGGTCCATTATGCAGTAGAGCTTATCAAATCAAAGCCTATAAACCGTGAAATACGTACACAGGAAAGATATTTGCATTACGCAATACTTTCAAATTCATTCCAAAAAAAGAAAGAATGTCTTTCTGCCTGCAGTTAAAGAGCTAGAAAATATCTTTCTAGCATAAAAATTGAAGGCAATGTGTATTTTGAAACATGGGGTCAGTGAGAATGATTTCAGACCCCCAGAACGTTGTTTTCTTTATATATATATAGAATTACAACTGTTAACCTCAAGATAAAAGTGATGTTACACAACACGGTCAATGGTTTGTTTTATTTTTTCCCTTTTTTATTTTAATGCATCAATGATTCCAATTAGACAAGTGAGAATATATTCTAAACGGAACAAATCAAGCAAGAGATCGTACTCAAAATCCATTCAGGAATAAAAATATTTGGAACTACCGAGTACGAGTGTACGGAGTTTTAGATTTATATCTCTCTGGTTTACAGCAAAATTCTTCTTTTTCCCTGATAAGCCAGTATTACTGACATTTACTTATAAAGAAAATAATGCCCCGGCACATTCTGGGGCATAGAAATATAGTACAATAAGTCTCAAAAAGGTTGTTTAGTAAGTTTAATCCCACTATTATGGTCTTTCGTCAGTGGAATAGTAGCAGAGACGTTGCATGTGACTCACAGACCCTGCAACTGCATTGGGAGCACTAGAACTCTGTTAGTGCAATCAATACATCTGATAAAACCAAGAAAAATCTGGCCTTGTCGGCTGGGGCTGTAGAATACACAGACTGCTTCTCTGCAGAGAAGTAAGACTCCCAACAAGTGTCCTGAATATGACGCTAAACAATATGATGGTGAGGTTCCAGTAATGCTGGAGTTTGGGGAATGCGGAGTACCCCTTCATTGCCATCGCTCCCAGGTCCACTCTGACCCGAAGTGGTAACACCTGATAGGGTCTCATCTATGGGTTAAATAGAATTAAACTGTGTACTTATACTAAACTGAATTGTTTGAACGGTTTTTATGCATAAGAATGGATGTGGCATTAAATAACCTAAAATGGTTGATATGCCATAAAACCAAACCAAACCAAACCAAGAAGAATCTAAAAGTAATAGCCATCATCATCATTATTATCATCCATACGTGACAATAGCGTGGCTCTCTCTCTCTCTCTCTCTCTCTCTCTCTCTCTCTCTCTCTCTCTCTCTGTGTGTGTGTGTGTTCCGATCGGCTATTGCTCAGGGTAAGTCCTTTTGACAGCACCCAGTGTCTGCACAAATCTGATGCATATAAGTTTTGCCCGGCAGATCAACACTGGTATGTGTAAGATTCCATAAGATAACGTCGCTTATGTGTTCGCCCTCACTTCTACAAGCAGTGCTCAGCTTGTTTTGTTCGTCTAACTTGGATGGTTTGTAAGAAGGTAAGTAAGTGGCCGTACAACTGTTGTTTTGTTGGGTGCTAATTCCAGGATTTTTCTGAATGGTACGCCGCATCGTTGTGTCGTTCCCATCTGGCTTTTTCTTTAAGCCTTTCGTTAATATCAAATGGTGCAATCACACAGTAGTACTGACATGGCTATATCATGGTAGAATTCCCATTTTATTTCATCTGCGAGATCAGATACCCATACGGTCGTTAACCTTTTTAATAGCAGTCCATGCTTTACTTCTGCATGTGCTTTCAGTAGATGAGATATTGCTACTGTGGTATATGAACTGGTCAACTAATTTCAGAGGCTTACCATATAATGAGGCAATAGCACTATGCTGATTAAAATCAATGAACTCTGTTTCATCTTAGTTCGCATTGAAGTATTTGCAAGAAGTGCTAGATCATCAACGTTGTCCGCATCAGTAATAGTTTCAGCAGGATATCGTCTGCTTCTTTTTTTTTTTCATTAAGTTATTTTCAACAAAAAAAAAAAAAAAAGAAATGTGTAATATTAAAATGTAAAAAAACTAAGAAAATATAACTGTCCTATTATAAAAGCATCTTATATTTGTTGAAAAAGAAAACTTCAAATACCTAGGAATATTAAAAACATAGGTCATGATACAACAAACGTGGAATGTCTGAAAATGCTCAAGAAGTCAGAAACTTCATCACTTAAGCAATTTAAAGCTAATGAATAGAACAAACAGCCGGGTAACTAATCCTTGCAGAGATAAAATCCAAAGAGCTATATTTCAAGGGGGATCCATTGACGCCTCTACTATTTGTTTTAGAAATGAAACAACTGAATATTTAATTTAGGACTTGCAAAGGAATCTATAGATTTACAAAATCGTGAGAAAAGATGAACTACTTCATGTATATGAATGATATTTAGAATTTTGCCAAAAATGAAAGAGAATTAGAATCCCTATTACAAACAATTAGAATTTTCAGCCATGATATAGAAATGTAATTTGGAAATTGAAAATGCACGATGCTTGCAATGAAAAAAGGAAAAAAAACTGCCCAATGAGAAAAACTTCAGAAGACTTGGAACGCAGGAAAGTTACAAATATCTAGAATATTAGAAGTGGATACTAACAAAGAGAGATTGAAGAAAAAGTAAGGTAGGAGTCTCTCAGAAGGATTCTTTGAGAGTTTCTTTGTTAGATGTGCGACTTTTGGACGTTATTTAATGCCAAATCCATTCCTGTAGAAGAAGATTAGTGGTACAATTTAACCCATAGGTGGGTTCATACCTTTCTAAAGGGTATTAGTCCGAAAGTGAACGTTATAGCGCGACTGGAGTTCTAACTCGCATTCTACGATCTTACAGTCTATCGCGTTGGCCATTAAGCCACGTTTACTCTCTTGTATCGCAGAAGAAAACTTCTTAAAACCGAACTCTGCGATAGAAATCTAATCAAAGGAATAAATCCTGTATAGTCCATCTTGTAAGATACTCTAGATACTCGTTAAAATGGACAAGAGAAGAACTTAAACATAGAGACGAGAAGAGAATTGAGGATGATATACAACACGTTATACCCCAGAGATGATACAGACAGAATCAATGTGACAAGATGTTATGGTACCCAACAGTGGTCGGTAATGAACTCTTCTGTTACTATTAATGCCGGGCTCTGCACTTATTTCTAAACTGATTTCTAACACTTTGTACATATGTTGCATTATACTTCGTTCATATACTTTGCACCACGCAAACCCAAGTTGTGTTATTCTTCCGCACCCTTTACTGGTCCACAATACAAGAAAAGAAGGAAACAGGAAATTCGCCAGCATTAAAAATGATGTGAACAAAATAACTTAGAGACTCGAAGAATATTTAAACAATCGCAAAGAGATAGTGATTACAGCAGCCAGTAACAGCAATAACAACAAAAAGAACTCCTGGACAAACAGAAAAATAACAGTAATGGCATTTAGAAAAAAAATAGGGAGAAAACAACTGTACAGATACTTCAAGCGACAACTAAGGAAATAGCGAACAAGCGGAAAGCCATCAGAGAAAAACTGAACCTCTTTTAATAACTGCATAAAATAATACCTTAAGAACTAATTATGTCAAAGCAAAAATTGATAATACATAGAAGAATTGCAAGTGTAGGTGATGTGGTGATAGATATAAAACACTTAATCACATAATAAGCGAATGCAGAATTCTGGAATGATTGAATAGAGAAGTTAATCCACTGGGAATTGTGTAAGAGACAGAAAAATGGTTTCTCAAAAATGAGAATCTGTCCAAGGAACGGAACACCCAATCCATTCTAAAGGACCAGTGTTACTTTTAATAAACAAGAAGAAAAGAACTTGTCATTTGGTGGATTTTGCCGTTCCAGAAGACAACATTGTAGTTGGCGACTGTAGTCGAGGGTGACCAGAAGGCTCCCTTTTCAATAGCTTCTACACCGAGGTGTAGGGGAGGGCGCTACTTCTTTCCCTGAATTACTACACTTTACCCTCAATACGTACCTTATATTGCTGAGTGATAAGCAAGGAGGTATCAAGTACCATTTTTAAAGTCTTTGGTGTGAAGGTAAAAAGCAGAGTAACAACTGGATCATGCCTGAGAGCTGAAAAAAGTTGTGTAAGATGAAGATGGTGATAGCAGCTATTAATGGTGCATTTGGAACAGTCTCCAAGAACCAGGAGAAGAAAGAATCAAGACTATCCAGACATTGTTAAAACCAGCTAGAATACGTACAAAAGCCCTGAAGATCAGAGGAGATTTGCAGTCAGTTAGATTACAGTGAAAAACAACCAGATAAAACTTATGAGAAAGGAGTATGACGATAATAATAATAATAAGTGAATGCAGTAAATTTGCGAAGAGAGAGCATAAGACTAGACACGAATGGGTGGAGAAGGTGATCCTCAGGGAATGGCGCAAGAAGTTAAAATTTGACCATACGAACAAATGGTATATGCATAAGCCAGAATCTGTTCAATAAAATGAGACGCGCAAAATTCTTTGGGATTTTGAGATACAAACGGATCATCTAATACCGGTCAGACGACCAGACCTAGTGATTATCAAAAAAAAAAAAGAGAGAGAGAGAGAGAGAGAGAGAAACTACCGAATAGTGGACTTTGCTGTTCCGGGTGACAACTGGGTAAAACTGAAGGAAAGTGAAAAGAGAAAAAGGTACCGAAACCTTGCAAGAGAACTGAAAAACTATAGAACATGAAAGTGACGGTGATGCCAATTGTAATTGGTGCACTCGGTATATTTTCCAATGAACTGGTACAGAGACTGGTGGACTTGGAAATAAGAGGACGAGTGGAGACCATCCAAATTACACTGTTGTTGGGATCGACCAGAATACTAAGAAGAGTCCTGGAGACTTGAGGAGACTTACTGTCACTCAGACTCCAGCAGGAAACCATCAGCTAGCGCTGGTGGGAAAAACTCTTAAATGAATAAAATAATTATAATAATAATTGATCTGTCCTAGAGAATGAAGCGCACTAACTCCTCTGGGATTTTGAGATGCAAACGGATTGCCAAATCTCGGCCAGACAACCAGATCTGGTAATAATCAACAACAAAAAAAAAAGAGATCTTGCAGAATTGTGGACTTTGTTGTCACGGCGGACTACAGAGTGAAATTGAAAGGATGTGAAAAGAAGGAAAAGTACCTGGACCTTGCTAGGGAGTTGAAAACACTGTAGAACATGAAAGTGACGATTTTACAAATTGTAATTAGTGCTCTTGGTACACTCACCAAAGGATTAGTACAAGGACTCGAGGACTTGGAAATAATAGGAAGAGTGGGGACCATCCAAACTACTGCATTATTGAGATCGGCCAGAATACTGAGAAGAGCCATGGAAACTTGAAAAAACTTGTTGTCACTCAAACTCCAGTGAGAAACCATCAGCTAACACTGGTGTGAAAACCTCTCAAAAGAAAACAAATAATGATAACAATAATAATTTCAGAGAACTAGAATAAACTGTAAAATATGAGGGTGACTGGGATACCATTCATTATTGTTGCCCTGGGAATATTCTCGATGAACCTAAAAAAAAGACAGGTGTGACTATAAATCCAGGAAAGGATTTAGACTGTCTAGAACACAGCTCTGATGAGGTCAGCTTGATTACAGTGGAATGTCCTAAAAAGCTAAGGAGACTTGCTGTCACTCAGACATCTGTGAAGACCATCAGATACTACTGATATGAAATCTCACAACGAATATAAAAAGGTACCAGCAAAAACTACCAAAGAAAAACTATCTGCTAAAATAATAATAATAATAATAATACCATGCAGAAGGCATTGCATCACAGAGATGACGTTGACATACTATATGTGTCAAGAAAAGAAGGAGGAAGAGGACCAACCAGTATTAAGCGCAGAGTTAGACTGATGACGTCCATCAGAAACAATTCTAACGACACGAGGACCAGCAGAACGACAATAACCAGAAAACAAAAGTGGGAAGAAAAACAACTCTATGGATGTTTTAAGCGACTAACAATCGACATCTCACACAAGAAAACGTGGACGTGGCAAAGAAAAGGAAATCTTAAGAGAGAAACTGAATCTCTCCTTATAGCAGCACAAAATAACGCTATAAGGACTAACCATATCAAAGCAAGAATAGATAAAACAAAACAGATGTAGGTAATGTGGTGCCGGAGACAAAACGATCTATCATATAATAAGCAATGCAGCAAATCAGGCCAGAAAGAATATAAGACTAGGCACGACTGTGTGGGTAAGGTGATCCATTGGGAATTGTGCAAGAAATTGAAGTTTGACCATAAGAACAAATGGTATATGCACAACCCAGAATCTGTCCTGGAGAATGAGAAGCACAAACTCCTCTGGGATTTTTGAGATACAAACGGATCACCTAATCTCGGCCATGCCATATTATAATTAACAAAAAAGAGAGAACTTGAAAAATTATGGACTTTGCTATCCCGGCGGACCATAGAGTAAAATTGAAAGAATGCGAAAAGAGGGATAAGTAAGTACCTCGACCTTGCTAGAGAATTGAAAACACTGTGGAACATGAAAGTGACGATTATACCAATTGTAATTGGTGCTCTTGGTACAGTCACCAAAGGATTGGTACAAGAACTGGTTTACTTGGAAATAACGGGACGGGTGGAAACTGTCCGAACTACTGCATTGTTGAGATTGGCCAGAATACTGAGAAAAGTCCTGGAGACTTTAGGAGACTTGCTGTCACTCAGCTAACGCTAGTGTGAAAAACTCCCAAGGAGTAACATAATAAATTTATTACTCGCTTGAACGCCGCGAACTATTTCCGGAACTACAGAAGGGATGCCGCAAGGGAACAAGAAGAACAAGAAGAACAATGACTACTATATATAACTGCTGGATTTTGCCGGACTGGGAGACTACAGAAAACGAAAAAATAGACAAATAGACCTTGCCAGAGAACTAAGAAAAAACTGTGAAACATGAGGGTGGCGATCATACTATTGGTAATTAGTGTTCTTGGAGCGGTTCTCAAAGACTTGGTAAAAAGAGTGCATTAATTGGAAATTAAAAGAATCGAGATCGTCCAAATTATAGCACTGTAAAGATTGTCCAGAATACCTAAAAGAATCCTGAAGAAGTGAGGTCACTTGCTATCAGACTCCAGTGAAAGTCCCCCAGTTAACGCTGGAGTGGAAAATTCACAAAGAGTAAAATAATGATAAATAATAAGGGAGCAAATTTTAAAATATTTTTATCAAAAAACCTTTTTTTTTCTTACAAAAAAAAATCATAAATAAATTCGTTTATATAAGTACTGAAAATTTTTGTAGGTTTTTAAAAACTAAACATAATTACCAATATACATATCTTTATACATTTTATTAAATATTATTACTCGCCAATGGCGCGGGAGACTTGGGTCGAGTAATACCAAAGACTCAAAATATGGTACTTGATGCTGCCTTGCTTAACACTCAGCTTTATAAGGTAAGGATCAAGGGTAAAGTAGAGCAATCCAGGGAAAGGAGTAGCACCCTCCCTTACACCTTGGTGTAGTAGCTATCGAAAAGGAGCCTTCGGGTCACCCCCGACTAAAGGGAGACAACTTTACTTACTTTTACATATTTACAGTGTAAACAATTTTTCAAATAAAAAATTCTCCTATTTTTGTTTTTGTTTTTGCTTTTGATTTTGCCTTTGTATTTTTTTTTTTTTTTGGGGGGGGGTGAGGGGTAGTGTAAACAAAACACACAAACTGGCCTATTAGCTTGTCTATTGATCGCTTTTCCGTGTTTTGTTTACATTACATCGGCAAATTCTAGGGCTGAAACAATCTAATAATTATCCGACCCCTCCTCCAGGCCACCAGATAGGATTTGACTCAAGGTCATTTTATGGGCTGAAACGGTTTGTACTGCCTCGAACTTTCAGAGGAATTGTAATTGCAAATATATTAATATTAATTGCGTTTTAACACTTATGCTTGATGTTTACGCTTCCTAAATAATATATCTTCTGAATTAGATGGTTTAACAAGGGAATTATTTCTTGTCAAAAAATAAAAATAAAAATAAAAACTTGAAAAAAATGTACGCAGACAATTTTTTCGCGTCTAATCATTCTGCCGCCTAGAGAGGATTATCCCTTCTTAAAGGATTTATAATGCAAAGAGACTTCTAAAACAGAAATATTTTCTGGTGAAAAATCACGTAAGAAGAAAATGAGAATTTATCAAAAATAGTCACACCAAATATTTTCACCATTTTAGTCATATTGATTTATTCAATGTTGTTGCATTTAAATTACAAAATGTCAGTCTCTTATATAAAATGAAAGAAATTTTATCCTGAAATTAACTGATAAAATTCAATATCTTTTAAAATAAAAAACGATGTTCTAGGATTTAAAATCCTTCTCACTAATCCAATGTTTAAAAACTCACATTATCTTTATTTACTCGTAATCAAAATAATAAAATTAAAAAAATATTAAAATAATAAAAAATAAAAAAATAAAATATCAAAAAAATGAAATAATAAAATATTAAAATAATAAAATAATAAAATGATGAAATAATAAAATAATAAAATAATGAAATAATAAAATATTAAAATTTTAAAATATTAGAATATTAAAATAATAAGATATTAAAATATTAAAATATTAAAAAATAAAAAAATAAAATATCAAAATATCAAAATAATAAGATATTAAAATATCAAAATAATAAAATATTAAAATAATAAAATATTAAAACAATAAAAAAATAAAATATTTAAATAATGAAATATTAAAATATTAAAATAATAAGATATTCAAATATTAAAATATTAAAATAAAAAGATAATAAAATATTTAAAAAATAAAATATTGAAATATTAAAATAATAAAATATCAAAATAATAAAATAATGAAATAATAAAATATTAAAATGATAAAATAATAAAATATTAAAATATCAAAATAATAAAATAATAAAATATTAAAATATTAAAATAATAAGATATTAAAATAATAAAATAATGAAATAATAAAATATTAAAATGATGAAATAATAAAATAATAAAATATTAAAAAAATAAAATATTAAAATAATAAAATTTTAAAATAATAAAATATTTAAGTATCAAAGTGATAAAATAATAAAATATTAAAATATTAAAATAATAAAATATTAAAACAATAAAATAATAAAATATTAACATAATGAAATATTCAAATATTCAAATAATAAGATATTCAAATAATAAAATATTAAAATAATAAAATATTAAAATAATAGAATAATAAAATATTTAAAAAATAAAAGATCAAAATATTAGAATGATAAAATATTAAAATAATAAAATAATGAAATAATAAAATATTAAAATATTAAAATAACAAAATAATAAAATATTAAAATATTAAAATAATAACATATTAAAATAATAAAATAATGAAATAATAAAATATTAAAATAATAAAATAATAAAATATTTAAATAATAAAATATTAAAATAATAAAATTATAAAATAATAAAATATTAAAGTATCAAAGTGATGAAATAATAAAATATTAAAATATTAAAATGATAAAATATTAAAATAATAAAATTATAAAATAATAAAATATTAAAGTATCAAAGTGATAAAATAATAAAATAATAAAATATTAAAATAATAAAATTATAAAATAATAAAATTATAAAATAATAAAATATTAAAGTATCAAAGTGATAAAATAATAAAATATTAGAATAATAAAATAATGAAATAATGAAATAATGAAATATTGAAATAATAAAATATTAAAATAATAAAATGATGAAATGATGAAATATTGAAATAATAAAATATTAAAATAATATAATGATGAAATAATAAAATATTAAAATAATAAAATAATTAGAATGATATGGACTTTTATTCTTTTAATTTATAATTTATAATTTCTTTTTTTTTATTTTTCATTTTTAAGTTTCGTGTAAAAAATGTCATACGTATTCTCTGGGTTTAGAGGCGTATGACCCCTGTGAAAGTAGAAAAACTGCAAATATCTCTATCCCCAGGCAAAATTTCGTATTCAGCCCATGCAGTTAAGGTTGTAGAATACGCCGACCGCATCTCCCATTAACGAGTGCCCATGATATGAAACTAAATTATCTGAGAGTATGGCTCCAGTTCTACAGCTCTGGAGAATGTGGAGTGCTCCTTTATTGCCATTACTCCCAACTCCACTCTGTTCCGGAATGGTAGTACCTATCTATGAGTTAAATAGAACTATTCTATCATTTACTAAACTTGAAACAAATGGTTAGTATTAAATTTGGAATACTTGATGAAAAGAATCACTAATGTTTGATAGCAATACTGGAAAACATTTAACTGTGTGCAAACAAATGATAAATATTGAATAGAATTATTTCTGTCAAATGACATTACTTGAAACTATATAATTGTGCGCAAACAAATACGTTCTGTCTTGTTATGTTACCGACAAAAACTATTCGTTCACAAATCATATATATATTTTTTTTTGCTTTGCTTTGGTAGAGGCACGAGCGTAGCACGTCGCGATCACGGAGGCGACTTGGCTCTTCCAGAGTCATGCCGGGGTTACTGTCGGGGCCAATATGATGCAGAAATAACCCGAAATCGGCAATGAAGACAGTGCATCACTGAAGACTTCCTTGATGCATCTAAGATATATAGGATTTTGCATTAAAAAAAAACAACAAGGGTTGTGTGCCATAAAACACAACTAACCAACCAACTAGACTTATATTGTGGATAATATGATTAGTGTGATTTGATTGTTTGGTTGGTTGGCTGGTTGATTTTTTACATATCAACGCTTGTAGGTTACTTAGTACCAAATCCATTTTTGCGCATATATACATCAAATACATACGAGGGGCCTTCAATAGGTTTCCAGATTTTTTCGTATGGGCACTTTTATTGATAGTACACACATGAAACTCTAGTCCCCTTCGAAATAATCTCCTCCGGCTGCAATGCACTTGTTGTACCGTTCCAACAACTTCTGGAAGGCCCCATAGAAGCTCTCTTGCGTGAGCATGTCAATGACCTTCGTCACAGCCTCTCTCATCTCCTCAATTGTCTCATAGCGACAGCCTCTAAGTTATTCCTTGAACTTAGGGAATACCCAAAAGTCACAGGGAGCAAGGTCTGGACTATAGGGAGAGTGAGGAACTCTTGATGCCCATCTTGGTCAAATAGTCTGTGACAAGGATGGAGTTGTGGACTGGTGTATTGTCCTGTTGGAAATGCCACCGACCCAATTTGAAGAGTGCTGGCCCCTTCCGGCGGAAGCTCTTGCTGAACTCCCTTAAAACATCAACATAGTATTCCTTGTTGACTGTCTGTCCAGTGGGAACCCAGTGCATGTAGATCATGCCAGTGCTGTCAAAAAAAAGGATCAAAAGTTTGTGGGTGAATTTGCTCTGTCTGGCCTTCTTGGGTCTGGGAGAGCCAGCATGCTTCCACTTGGAACTCTGTCTCTTGGTCTATGGGTCATAGCAGTATATCCAGCTTTCATCGCAGGTCACCAGAGCATCAAGAACTGCGTGATCTGAATTGATTAGCTCGACCATCTCCCTGCTGTCATGACAACGTCTTTCTTTCTGATCTTCTCTGAGCACCCTTGGAACAAACTTCGTGCAAATCTTCTGCATCTTTAGTTCCTCGCGAATAATTGTGCGTACAGTTCCCACACTGACATCAAACTGTGCACTTATGGTCTCTATAGACACACGACGGTCCTTATCCATGAAATATTTTATTTGGCCAATCGACTCTGGTGTTCTGATTTCCTTACTCCTCCCACACCTCTCATCATACCTCGCAGACTTCCTGCCTTCCTTGAATCTCTTATGCCATTCAAAAACTGATGCTCGATTCATGCAAGATGCTCCAAAAGCAGTCTGAAGCACTCCATGCGTTTCTGTGGCATTTTTTCCAAGTTTAAAATAGAATTTTATTGCATATCGTTCTTCTAAAGTGTCGTCACGTCCAGATTGCATTTTTGAAATTCACCAGCTGCGACAATCAGGTTTTAGTTGGGTGTATTCCAATTTCGCAGTAGTTGTTCATTTGAAGCTGAAATCATAAAAATTGGTCAGTCATCTCATAAGATGTATAGCAATAAGATACTGAATTTTCAATAGTCTACGACAATTTTAAATGTCTGTACAAAAAAAGTCTGAAAGAGGCTGTGACGAAGGTCATTGACACGCTCACACAAGAGGACTTCCATGGGGCCTTCCAGAACTAGTTGGAACGGTACAACAAGTGCATTGCAGCTGGAGGAGATTACTTCGAAGGGGACTAGAGTTTCATGTGTACTATCAATAAAAGTGCCGATCCGAAAAAAGTCTGGAAACCTATTGAAGGCACCTCGTAAATCAGCTCGGTGCTGACTTAGGGTGTCATTTGGAAGACCTTCTGGGAGTGATGGATAATAGGGACGGATGGAGAGTTAGAGAGAGTCAGGGAAACTCGTGCTATCAGCGCGACTTGATGATGATGATGATGATGATGATGATGATTGAATCTATATTTTTATTCTTATTATAAAATAATAATCTTTTTGTTTTAGGCGTCTCATTCCCAATTATAAAAAGAAATATTTTGTAAATCAGTATTTGTTTATAAAAGAAAATCGTTTTAAATAAAATTGTTTTCAAATGTTTTTTTTTTTTGTTTTTTTCGTGAAAATGTATCGTTAATGCTGAAATGATCCGGATCTTTTTAGTCCGAGTCAGATCGTTCGTTCATTTAAATAACCCGTATGTTCTGAATGGGTCGCATATGAACGACATAACAAAAGTGGCCATCACACCTAATTGGGCATTTTATTAGGTGTAAGATATTTGCCAACTCAACATGATCCAGCGATTTTTTTTCCTGTTATGAAGGGATTTATAAATGGAAAGTTGTAAATTATAAAAGTGTAGGGATCCACGGGGAGTAGGGCTTTGGACCCCTGTGCTTTTATTCAGCCTCTCAAAATTCTATTCACTCACATGGGTCAATATGGACCACTTTGGGAGGTCTTCTACTAAACCAGGCAAGAGCAACTAAATGAAGAGTCCAGTGTATGAAACTAAACTGCATCTGATGGTGAGGCTCTAGTCCTGAAGCTTTGGGGGATATGGAGTAAATAGTCATTACTCCCAGTTCCACTCTGAACCGCAGTATTAGTATTTGTTAGGGTCCAATTGGTGGGTCAAATAGAAATATGAAATTATTTTCTATATTTTAAACCTTTTAACTGTGAGCAAACAAATGAGCTCTGACGTGTTTAAAAATATTTCCTACGAAGTATTTTCTTTCAAATCATATATATATATATATATGTGTGTGTGTGTGTGTGTGTGTGTGTGTGGTTTGGCACTTACTTACCCACAAGTGTTGATTTGCCATAAAACACAACCAAACTAAATAAGTGACAACGACGAGCACAGCTAGTGATGCCATTAATTTTAGGGACGTCAGAATAATCCCCCCTTACAATGCTCCGACATCTCAATATGATATCTAATCGCGGAAATTTGATGTAAACACGTTTGATTTTTAAAATTATAATCGTAAATGATAAAACAAATGAGCAAATAAAATGTATGTGTTTGTATCAGGCTAAAATTTCTTTACATTTTTCAATCCACGCACGTTGTCCATAATTTTCCACAGCAGGCCGAAAAATTAAAAAATAAAATCCTTCCTTTATGGTTCGCAGACTCACGAATAATCAAATCCACGGATATTGGACCTGAAAAAATATATTCAATATTTAGCCATATACAATATAATAAAACGTTAATTTTATATCACGTCTTGTTTTAAAAAAAAAAACACGAATACTATTAAATTATAAATATACATAGGTTACTTTCGGGCTGAATCATTTTACGTCAGGTCAACCATAGTCAAAAAATTGATAATGGAACAAAAAGATAAACTTTTATTCATTCCAAACTTCATTAAACATTTTCTTTTGTAAAATTCCTCTTTTAGTGTTCTGATTTCCTTTAACATCGACGAGGCTAAGAATTCTCTGTTTGTATCTCCAGCGTCTATTAATTAAAATTTAATGTAAAAGGCCTTATTATTTTGTAAAATCCTTACACAATGTACAAACCTTCAGAGCAATTTCACGATATATTTCAATTGTAAAAAACATATAAGTTGTAAAAGTTGTAAAAAAGGATAAAAACTCACCACCCAGAATTTCACAGTTACAATCCTTGAGTTAGCAAGTATTCCACACGTCTGAAGTTCTGTTAGTATTCCATACATTTGAAGTTCAACGAGTATACTACACGTCTGAAGTTCAACGAGTATACTACACGTCTGAAGTTCAACAAGTATTCCACACGTCTGATGTTCAGTTAGTATTGCACACATCATAAGTTCAGCTAGTATACGTCTGAGGTTTAGTTAGTTTTCCATACGTCTGATGTTCATCTAGTATTCCACACGTCTGATGTTCAGCTAGTATTCCATTCATCTGAGGTTCTGCTAGTATTCCACACGTCTGAGGTTCAGCCAGTATTCCAAACGTTTAAGGTTCACCTGGTATTCTACACATCTGAGGTTCAGTTAGTATTCCATACGTCTGAGGTTCAGCTAGCATTCCTTACATCTGATGTTCAGCTAGTATTCCACACGTCTGATGTTCAGCCAGTATTCGATGCGTCTGATGTTCAGCTAGTATTCCATTCATCTGGGGTTCTGCTAGTATTCCACACGTCTGAGGTTCAGCTAGTATTCCAAACGTCTAAGGTTCACCTGGTATTCTACACATCTGAGGTTCAGTTAGTATTCCATACGTCTGATGTTTTGCTAGTATTCCATACGTCTGAGGTTCAGCTAGTAATCCTTACATCTGATGTTCAGCCAGTATTCCATTCATCTGAGGTTCAGCTCGTATTCCATTCGTCTGGGGTTCAGCTAGTATTCCATACATCTGATGTTCAGTTAGTATTCCACATATCTGAAGTTTTGCTCGTATTCCATACGTCTGATGTTTAGCGAGTATTCCATACTCCTGATGTTCAGCTAGTATTCTATACGTTGAAGTTCAAACGTGTGGAATACTAAATCTATTAGATCGTAATCGTGAAACTCTGAATCGTGAGTTTTATCCAATTTTACATCTTTCATATACTATTTTCTATTGATATGCAGTTGCCCAGCAGCCTTACAGCTAATCAGTCTGTTAAATGATGGATGATGACATTTTACATTTTCGGCTATTTTTCAGCCTGAATTCAGGTGGGTCAAGGTTTTAAGGGTTAAAAAACTGGAATTTCCACTTGTCCAAATCGTGCATTTAAATTTATTATAAACAACATTGAAAAAAGATATTAATATAAAGATATTTTTTTAATGTATTTTACATTCACTAGCCGTATTTTAACAGTGACAAGTACAGAGATTCCTGACCATAGACAATGCCTTTTCTCGTGAATTTTTAGTAAATCATTTATAAGGAATTTACATCAATCTATCAGTCGTGAGGTTTCAGTTCTTGAAA